>JAHZNF010003603.1:0-11643 GCA_027744215.1 Troglopedetes dispersus | reverse complement strand
TGTAATTAGAGAAAAATGTGCTCAAATTCCTTTGAACAATTGGCTAAATGAAGAACACTATTTTACGATTTAAAGATTAATTTATGCATCAAAAAGCGACGGTCACAATTTTAGCGGAAGTACCTTATCAAAACATTTAGTGTTTATCACATTGTAATAGACAACCATTTAAGAATTGAAGATAGAGATGAGCAAGAACAAAGTCTTTCTCAATTTTGCTTCGCGCAAGACCCTATAATTTATTGATCTGTGAAAAAAATATGGTAAATGGTAATGATAAAGCAAAGGCGACGAAGAAAATCGGAAATGTTCTCAAGTATCCCATTTTCCTCAAGATACTCATTATTTCATCAGGGCCTCATCAATTTTTCGTTCTTGTCTCTGTTAACCCAGTTTCATCCTTCAACCTTTATCGAAACGGAGAACGAGCTTGAGAGTAGAGCGAGAGAGAGAGAACACGAGAGTTTGACATTTGCCTGCACATCGCACCACAAGGGAGACAAGGTATAACACCAGAGTTTATGTAAATACGAGTCGGAAATGTGGCTCAATGTTGTTGTGCGGAGGATTTGTTGTGAGTAAATGCACACTTGTTACGTTGGTGGGAGTAGCTGAAAGTTTTGCCATTCCATTAAAAAAAATCTTCTATGACGAGAAACCATACAGAAATATGTATAGCGGGATGTGTGACTATTTATACAATTTGCAAGTATCTGTAATTGCGTAAGAATAGTGCGATAATTATCTAGGTGTTCGTATATATAGCTTCAAGGAAGCGCGAAAAAAAAATATTTCGTGTGCAATTGAGCGAAACCTACAATTTGGCGCTGGGATTGAGGTCCCACTTACGTCACAACTGCTACACATCCTCTCTTTACACACTGCAGAGATATGAAGCACATACCTACTGCAATTTATTGTTGTGAAGTAAACACACACAAGAGATTCATAATCTATTTTTTGCATTATCATGGCTTTCATTTTAGTCTTCCTGTAAGCCATCCGCTCCAAAAGAAAAAAAATGCTTTCATGTGACATTTAGTTTTGCGTTAAATTTGTCATTCAGTCTTTTCCCTCAAATTCGCACCTTTCACTCAAATCAAATGCTAAGACATAACTCCATCTTGAAAAAAAATTACTTGAAAGACTTATCTTGAATCAAAACAAGGTTCTACTTGTTTAATCTTTTAAAGAAATCTTTGTTTCATCTTCCCTTTGCCAACATTGTAAAAAATAATAATATGTGGTGAAAAGTCTGTAGCAATGTTCAATTTTTTTTCTCATTTTCTGTGTGCAACTCACTGAATACAATCAACCGCTGATTAATAGGATGACTCGGAAGAGTAGAGTTAAAAGAGGAAGTGTGCTCACTCAGACACACAAGTCAAGTGCAAAAAATATATATGATCCACAAGAAGGGCCATATCGTGTCATCGTGTTCTCACTTACCACATAACTTCTTCTTAATGCACAGAGTACAGTGCAATCTGCAAAATAAAACGAGTCTCCGATTTTTTTCCTCTTTCACTTTGCAGTTTTTTTTTTCTTGAAAAAGAAATGAGATGAGCGAGTTCATCAAATCTTGAGTGAGGACAGCCGTCTCAGAAAAAAAGTAAAAGGAATGCATAACGGAGCTGCCTCCAGGAAAATCGTGGTAAAGCATTATGAGTAAAAATTTGCGCTCAAGAGCCACACACATGACGATGTGTACATAGCTGATACTTTTGAGCAAAAATGATTACGTAACGCGGAACTCAACTTTTTGCATCATCGTCACCCTCACCATCTTCCTTAGGTACATGGCTCAGCTTTTAAATGATCATTTTCTGCAAAATTTATGTAGGTATATATGCTTCAAAGGAAAATGATAAAGTAGTCTGCACGCACCACTATTTAAAGTAGTCATTCACCAGTCATCGAAATAGATGAGTAACGAGTTCAAATAATTCTCAAAAAAAATATGCCTAATCAGTATAATAAATAGGTATTTGTGTGTTAAAAAATAATGAAATATATAAACACGAATATTGCATCCTATATGTGATCTACACACTCAGCTCATTTAAACTTCCTGGTCTTTCTCACACAAAAATCTTCTGAGGAATCGATAAAATTGAAGCAACTAAAAGACAAAAAAAATACATCCGAAGACTTTCTCACTGGCACTTCCTTATCTTGATCCATTTTCCTTGCCTGCATATGTGTACCTCTTCTGCCTTTATCCTTCCTGAGAGGAAATTAATTCATTGACAATTTCACATGAGGACAGACTCGCTCTTGTTTCCCTCTTAATAGCTTTCTCATCGTAAAAAAGGACTAGTTTCGGTCCTCCAAACTTATTCGTGAATATTTGCATAGTAACTAAATATGAAGGGAAATCCATTGGAATACAAGTGAAGGTTCGGCATTTCGAACTGGCAAATTTTGCAAATATTTTTATGCCAAAAAAAACACGAGCAGAAGTTACCCTACCTTTTTTTCCTTTTATGCGGAGGGAAAAGTTGAGCACAAAAGAAAATTAAAATTTGCACAAAAAAACACATAAAAATGCAGGAGAGAGGATGGTCCTCATCTGGTTAAAATTTATTTACAAAAGAAGTCACTCGTAAGTCTGACCTCGTCAATAAATATTCGAGTAGATTCATTTCCTCCGTTTTTCCCTGCCTCGCATGACAACCACTACCGCTTCTACTTACTCACTCGGAAAAATATATAGCACTTTTTTTGCGAATTGGATTGTTGACTTGGGTGAACTCGGTCTCATATTTTTTAATGCATTTAATTAGCGTCTTTTCCCCCAGTTTTTATTGTTATTACCTCTCCATCATTTATGAGCCATCTGATGAGATCAATGACTGGCCTGACGAACCCTTCTCCAGTTTTTTTATGGTAAAAAGGAATTAAAAGGGGAATGGGTTTCATTGCCGGTAGTAATAAAATCGGAGTTGTTGCGGTTGTCCCACCTTGCCCCTGCCTTCCTTTCTATACTTGACTACTTGACATTTCCTTTCCAAACTTACATTTTATTGTATTTTGTTTCGAGGTCTATCGCTACGTACCATTTTTTGTGGTGAGAGGAGATCCACCAAACCACTTCCTTTTCTCATCAATAAACATGTACGCATCAATGTGAGAATGGTGTACTACCGACAATTTATGAATGTCGATGAAAACAGAATGGAACTAATGGAAGTAGGTACTGTCTCTGTTTTATCTAGCCACAAGTTTTTTTTGTTACGTTTGCAGAGTCAGTGGCAAAATGAATGATCCAATTTCGGTTCCAACTCCTTATTTTTCCATCATCGCTACACAAGCTGCACACTACCACTGCGGCTTGTCAGTGTGCGGGTGTGTGTACAAGTGTAGAGTAAATACTTATCAGAGTGAAGCTGGAGGAGGGTTGGAGGAGTTCCTTCTCCCTCCTGCTTTTTTTTCAGATGGAGACAGTGAAGTGGCTGGAGTAGCAGTTGCTCCCCAGCCACCGCCACTGCTCCAGTTCCTGTATAAAACATTCATGGATGGCAGGATCTCATGTTCTTTCTTTTCATCATAATATCACCTCTTTTGAAAGAAAGAGAGCGAAGGGGAAAAAAAGTTTACATACTTTTTTCTTATCTTCTAGGATATAAAAAGTGTCCATATTATTTTCCACGATCACACGGTAAACTGTAAGGCGATCTGCCTGGCAGGAAATACTGTTGGCGGAATGAGACGGCTTTGCCACAGCCACAATCAGCAGAACGACGAGGCTCAATAGCCCACCGGTTGTAAAACTTGACCACATGATCAAAAAGAATTTTTATAGAGATATTTCTAAACTAGGTATGTTCTTCCCTCGGCGAAACTTCTTCCAGAAAAAAATTCTTATCTATTCACACTGACGCTATATACTACTCCTATTTTTTAAAAGAAGAGATTACTCAAGGAAAAAAAATTTGTCTCTGGCACGCTAAAAACAACGTCAAAGAATATACTTTAAAAAACCTATATTATCGTAGATGATGAGGTTGACTTGATTTTTTTAAGTTTGCGTTTTTTTTCGTTCTTCTATACTTTCCTGCCTCAGAGCATGATTTTTTTTGAAACCGCAACAGCAGAAAGCTGGAGAATGAGAAGGTTGTATCTACGGAGCTGTGGAGAAGTAGCACGAGCAACTTCCTGTGGAATGAGTCCCAAGGCTCGAGAAAAAACCCAACCGGGTANTGCGTTTTTTTTCGTTCTTCTATACTTTCCTGCCTCAGAGCATGATTTTTTTTGAAACCGCAACAGCAGAAAGCTGGAGAATGAGAAGGTTGTATCTACGGAGCTGTGGAGAAGTAGCACGAGCAACTTCCTGTGGAATGAGTCCCAAGGCTCGAGAAAAAACCCAACCGGGTAATATTCTGCAACTACGATGACTTCCTTTTTTTCTCTCTCTCTCTCTCTCTCCCTTTCTGCCTTTTCCTCCCTCCTCGGCCCCTTTTATTTCTTGTGGCTTGTGTTTGTACACAAACAAATGTCTAGTAAAGAAATAAGGTAAGTAAAAGTAATTTTTTCTTGGTGATGATGTTCTGTCTCTGAAGGGATGTTCTTTACAAAAAATTTTTTTTCGCTCACAACGACTAAAGAAAGTAAATTCAGCGGGGAAAAAAGGACACGGAACGGTGTTCCCCTTCCTTTTTAAAGTGAGTATGAAAGAGAAAGATTCATAGTGTCTGTTTGACTGGGGGAATTGCCTGGCAATAAAAGAAATCGAATTACATCGACAGAATCATTGATATGCATATTAAATTTTTTTTGAGAGTTTGTGTTGCAGGTAGTCCGGGAACGAATATATCGAAGAACGAAAAGCTGAAGAAATTGTGTGCAACTTGTGGACACCAGGAATAAAAACTGCAACAAACACTCGAGATTAGAGAAACGAGTAAGGTCACAATAATAAGTTGGTTGTTGAAGCGAGAAGAAAATGAGGATATATTTCGTATGACACTCACTTCGCACTGCGCACTAACCTCTCGAAGTAGACTGCTTGTCTCCACTTGTCTGACTGATGATGTGACTGCAGAATGAAAAAAAAAGTCAAGTCGAGCTAATCCACCTTTACCTATATAAATGGAGTCAAGTGAATTGTGAAGAATTAGAGAATGCAAACTGGGAAAAAATGTATGTGTCTTTGAGTTTGGGAGAGAGTGAGACAGAGATAGATAGGGCAGAAGTGCTCTTCATGGCCAAGACACTGCACTGGGTTGGCCAATTCCTAATTTTTTTTTCGAGCAAAACTCTCGGCACCCAAAAAATATACATGAGCAAAGCTAAGAAAACTCATTCATTTACACCCATCATCTTATCTGGCATGATCCCAAGTGAAACGTCCAAACAGGACAACTTTACCATGTTGCTTCGTTTTTTTTTTGGGTTTAGCATGTCTCTCTCACACTTCTTTTGCACACACTCGCATGTAAATATGCAGACAAGCATGCATCTGTGTAATAATAATCATTCCAACAATTTTTGCTCCGATTACTCCTCACTCCTCAGCACACGTTGATCATCGTCGCATCAGATCACATAAGCTTCCCACGAACCACAACACCCCAAGCAAAATGGTACAGCACTACCTACATACAACTCAAACTTTTTCGAATTGCAAAAGGAAGCAGAAGAGACGAAATGGTGACGAAGATGCACCAACTGAGTGGAATATAAGCCTGGTTTATTTGCATTTTCTCCGCGTGCCACTAACAAGTGTCTTTTTCCCCTTTGTCTCCGAAATTAGTTGAGTCATCCTCAAGTATTTACTGCACAATAGAATCGCCCCAGGTTTTCAATCCGCTATTCATCTTCAACTCCACTACTGGGACATTATTATTTTTATGCAAATTATGGACACACGCTTTTGGTAACTAACACCGAGCAACTATTATTCGACGAAGAAAAATCCACTCACATTTTGTGTTTTTTTACACCTCGCCTAAAATGCAAAATGCTGACCGTGTCAAGAAATCCTCGGAGAGGAGTGCAACCTGTGTAAACACTTTTAGTTGAGAGCAGAAGCAGAGAAGATAAAAAATTGCGTTGTCTCACTCTGCACTAATGTGTAATATGGAGAAGTTGAGCCCATAAGCGAACAAGAATTTCTGTCCGCCGTAAATATTTTTGAGAACACGCACGCTCATCCCTGTTTACCAAACTTGTCCATGATGTCTATTTTCCCCTGTCATGGTGAACACGACAGTTCTCGGGTTGGCAATGAATTGCTTGCTCAAATCACACTGAGACAATAATAAATAATATGTTTTTCTACGGGAATTGTTTCCTTTCTTCTTGTTGGCTCAAGTGTCACTACCATATTTAAAAATAGAAGAAAAATCAAAGAATGTTGGATGAAATGTTGAAGTCATCTTTTTTAAAAAAAACTTTCAGGTGATCTGGAATGATCAAAATCAAAGCTTATCATATGGTCCATTTTACAATAATCAATTTTCTCGGTAATCCCAGTTGCTCGTGACATTCGAAGACAAGGCACGAACGGCATAATCTTAATATGCAATCTACACATAACTTATCTTCACGGTTTTTTCTGTCCTGCGGAGGCTTTTGCATTTTTCTTGAATAGGGTGGTGCCCCGGCAAAAAAAAAATCCTGAGGAGACACAGATAACATGGATTTCACATGGAATAATGAATGATCTAAGAGGTTGGTGGTGGTGGTGTCTAGACAATTGCCTTATTGACACATTCGAGTACGGTTTCACAATATTAGATTCTCTCGCCCGAGACGAGACAAAAAAACCATGATTTCTACACTCAGAGTATTTCTGGCTACAAAGGATAAGAATTATGGATGCATTTTATTGGATTGTGACACATCCCATTATACTTTCTGATTAAGTGAATTCAATGAACTCAAATTACTCGGCGATGAATTGAAAATTTGTTTTATTTTCTACAACCAAAGAGTGGGTAGAGTTGCACAAGGATATCATGTGACATGAATTTTGTTGCATAATTATAATATTACAAAGGGGCATTTCAAAATTGAAATGAAAATCCGTAAAGAACAGTAAATATGACTTTGTTTTGATATTTCAAGTTGCTTTTCAAGTTGCATAATGCATTTATTGAACTCACCACGAAAGAAGCGGAGACACATTTTTTTCAAAAAGAATACATTATTCCGTTTTTGTTCTGCTTCCAAATCATTTCTTTGGTGAAGTGAAGTAAACATGCATTCATTGTGAAGCAATGATGACATAAGGCACAATTTACTACGTGAAAGATAATAGCGTTGTGGATTTTTTAAAAGTTTCTATTTCGGTGTTGTCGTTCGACGCTGTCGTAAACATGGAAACAAACCTGCCTCCTCACAGAACTCAGTTGTCACATCAAACCCATTACAAATTTCTTGACCTGACCCACCACGTTTTGTTTATCGAAGTGTGTGGCATCGGCCGGCATTTTACAAGCAGCCGAGAAAAGTAAATTTAGTTGTGTCATTCACAGTCATCCATATTTGCCAACGTTCCACAATAATGGTTCACATTTCAAACGAACTTATTTTATTTTGTGGGTGAGTTGTCGCTCAAGTGAACTTGCAGCAATGCAACTCTAGCGAACAACAAAATGAAATACCTACACGTGAGCTCGAAGAAATTGTTTTTCTGTGCACACGATGTAATTATTTACTGGTTTACTTATTTTCTTGGATCACGGGTGTAACATTTTTGTTTTGAAATATAATGTTGCAATTTTTTTCCGGAGGCACTGGGTACATAAACCCTTGTACCTCATTTTTTATTATGTGCATTTTTATTTTCTAGAAAAATAACCTTTTTGCAGAGCCCATCGCAAGATTATGTTAGTTTTGCCTGCTCATCGGGGTACGGATTAGTTCACAGATAATTAATTTTAGTTTCAAACAGCAGTTTTCCCTTCGTTTGTAAAATCGTGAAATGTGTCCATTAGTTTTCTTCTACATGATGGAATTAGTGACCAGGGTGGTATACCATAATAGCATTTCTTTTTTCATAAAAAGGTAAAACATTGCAAAATTGTTGGGAAAGTATGTCTTCTCCGTATTACTTTTTTTTTCCTGACGAACCGTGTAGCCAGGTGTGTTTTCATTTTGACCCTGCCCTGGAAAAAATAGGACTAGTATTTTTGTAAATGTACGTACTACGTAGTTCAGTTTCTAAAAAAAGTTTGAAATAATCCTGCTACTCTTCAAGTGTTGACAAGAGTGATGAAAATAGAAGACCCGGGTTCTTTTTTTGAAGAAAGAGTTTCTTTTGGTTCTCTCTTGTGAGACCGCCTACAGCGACACTATGTGCTCCCATAAATTCTTTCTTCGAGAATCACTGACCCATTAACCACAATTTAGGATTTTCCTCCTTTTTTCATCATCATCCGAAATATAAATTATGTAGCAGAAAAGTTTGTGGTGAAAAAGACCAGAAGTTTCCTATCGGGCACAAGTTTTGATACAACATTTATCTGCGTAAACATGTCTGTAGTGGCGTGTAGTAAAATGATAAGGTCGGCTAAGTTTCATAGTGAACTTTGAACCTGACAGAGAAAAATTTACAGCGCGGTTCATCAGACGTAAGTAATGCGCAAGACAAAGTGCTCTCATGCCTCAATAAACCTGGCAACTTCATCCGTCACGCTAATTCATATCTCGTGAGTTCATTTTCACTAAACAAGAATTAATCTTGGAAGGAAGCAAAAAAAATCGCATCCACCTTAAAAGCGTGCTGTTTTGCTCATCATAGTTTGAGGTGACTTCTTAGATCGGAGGAAAAAAAGTGGTTTCTCTCAAAACGGAGAGGTGCCATGTTTCCTCTCACTGGCAAGAGGAAAACAAGCTGTGCTGTTGTGTTTTATTATATGAAGTCGTTGACAGGTTGCTAACTGAGCTAAACAAAATTGTTGTCACTGAGAAGTACAAACGCTTTATGTTTGTGGGAAGTTGGGTACACAATTTTTCTCGGTGTTGGGAAGAAAGATTACAAAAAAATGTTTCGTTTCGGGACAAACCCAAGCGCAAAGTTTCAAAAGTCTGTCGTTTTTTTTTCGTCAGAGATGAGTAATGTGTGTTTGGACCACATTCGTCAACAAAAATGATCATCTTGTTTGTAATTCAAGTAGCTTCCTTCAATAAACAACCAACGTACATATTTTTCCCTGAAAAAAATGTGATTTTTGAAAAAGCAAAATATTCAAATATTTCTCTTCCCTCCCTCCCACCACCACATTCCTCGTAAACTGGAGTGGTGTGTGTGTAGCCTATGAGCATAGATATAATATGTCATATATGCATACGAGTCAGATATGTGTGGAAAGAAACGCACGCAACGGGGAAACAGTGTTAATGAACTTTTAATAAAAGAGTAAAACCGTATTTCATTAGGTCTTTTTATGAGCTCCGATAAAATAAAAAAGTGCATGTGGACATGATCCCTGCTTTTGCAGGGAAGGACAAGAAGAGCACCAATAAAAAAAATTGAGAGTGGATACCGTGTGTGCACTCCTTTCGAATTTATTCGAAGGGTTTTATTTTGAAAGCAAGGCAGTAATACCGTGTCATGGCTGGAATGTTTAAAAAGTGGCAGAATTGAAGACAGTGGATTTAATAAAATAATATTTTTTGTTCCTGCTATGATTATGGATGCATGCGTCTCCGACTGATTCCCTTTTTGCCGAGAAGAAAATGTGATTTTTACTCCTGTGTCTTATTTTATTTCATTTCAGCCTTTTATGGAACTTTTTGTCGCTTTTGCTCGCATAAGGAATTTTATTTGTTGAACTGGATGAAATAAATGGGAAACCTTATATGCTATTTACGCGCTGTAAAATGGTTGCAGTATAAAGACAACCACTTTCGCATTCGCAAAGAGATGGAGGTGGGAAGTTCGTGTGTGGGTTCATTGAGTGAGTGAAAAAATATAATCACACAGTCATTCCCTTCAGTGTTCCTAAAAACACGGGAGAATAATATTCAGCTCCCTGTGATGGTGTACACACATAATATTTCCTTTGTCTTTTATGGAATAGTAGAATGAGATCATCTTTCCCCAATCTTATTAAGACTACTCTGATTACAAATATGTATGTGAACCCTATCTTGTACTACAGTTCAATTATGTATAATCTATAAAGTATGAATAAAATTCCGCCTGGAGCAATAACTCGAGTTTTACTGAACTGATGTATCGTTCGTATTTTGCAAAGACTGTTTAAAAATTGCTTTCGGTGGTACAGGTAGTAATTGTTGCTTTGCTTGACTGGTCGACGGTCTGATGATGAATATGACTACGAAAGAACTTTACCAACAAGAAATAAATTGTTATGGTTACGTTTATTGATTTAAAGTAATTCAATCAAAACTGAATAAGACACCTTTTCTTTAATTTTTGTTGATTATGAATCTGCGGGAAACGTAGCTTCCATAACTATTAAAAAACAGCTCCATGCCACATGGTACTCCAATGTATAGTAAATTGGGGTAACTTGAAACTTTAAAAAGTTTAGCCACATCTGCATCTCCATCCCGTTTCTGTTGTATTGAAGAAACCATTTCACTGTGCATTAATAGAATCTGCTCCAGAAAGCAGTGTAGTACTTATAAATATTTGGCTCAATTTCATTCATTAGAACGATAATCAAAGATTATCCCTCCAACAAAGTAAAACAAAAAAATCATTCATTTCATTTTCCAGCTCATTTGCTCTTTTGTTTTTTTTCACTGCTGCGAACATGGTTTCTATAATGTTTCCTTGCAGAAAGGTGTAAAGTTAATACCACGCGAATAAAAGTAACAAGGTTAGAAAATATGTATCACCTATCCATTCCTTTTTCTTGTTTACCCTCACGTTCTGATACCAGTAGAGATAAGCTCTGTGTAGTAATGCCTTCTTTGACAATTATTATTACTACCATATCCTTCTGTCATTCAGAACATTTTTTAGTGCGAAGGTGGTGCTCGTTTGTGCTCCAAGTTTCATCTGTCCCACAAGTCACACACAAACACGCACGTAATCATATTATTATTGTGAATTACGGCTGCGTTTACATCCACACGCGATGCAACATCGGGCATAACTTATGGCTTGCTTACATAACAATCTTATTCACTTACTTTTTTGTGTGCATAAAATTCAAAGTCCATTCATAAAATTTATGTGTGTTTTGGAAGGCAATTCTACAAAACAAACTTATTAATTTCTCTCGGAAATCTTGTAAGAATTTTTTTACGAAAAAAGTTGCTATATCATCGCCCCCACTCTTGATACACGAATTACCTAAAATTGGAACTTGTTTGCAACACGCTCGGACTAGATTAACAGAAGCCATTGGAAACAAATTTAAATTAGACGCGAGGAGGCATTGAACACTATTTATTACAGGTGAGAGAAAGGTGATCATCAATTTTAATTTAATGATGGACAATGGAGCAAATTGAGGAGGAGATGGATTGCGATCTCTATCTTCAATATTGGTGCAATAAAGTGAAGTGGCAATCTGTTTAATCCTCCCACAATCAACTTAGTATTCTTACTTGATAGATACACAATGAGTATAAACCCCGTTTACCATTCAAGGGGAATTCTAAAAACATGCTACCAAATGTACACACGACAAAAATTCTTCCCTATCACAATTGATA
>JAHZNF010003600.1:0-10788 GCA_027744215.1 Troglopedetes dispersus | reverse complement strand
CACACAATTTTACATGCAAACAAACACGCGACGCATATTATTTATCTTGACTTTTTCTCTCTTCTGACATGACTCTCCTTCTTCCTGCGACGTGGTTTGCATGCATAAAAACCTAATCTCCAGAAGAAAAAAAACTTTGAGCGATAATTTTTTGGTTGTGTGAATGCGTAATCTTTGAAATTCTATACCTTCAGAGAAAAGCTAAAGGATAAAAAAAAGATGAGTGAGCGAAGACAACATTATTAACACAGTTCATCATGAGCACACACTTCGAACAGAAAAACTAAGACAGGTAACAAGGAGCTGAGATGAGATGACATCAAGTTTGCATATTAAAGTTCAATGTTTGTTTTTCGGTGGATGCGACGACGTAGACGGCCCTTCTGGCTCAAGTGCTCTCGGAATGAAAATTGTCCCACGACTACTCCCCCTTATTCAAATTTTCAAGTCAAGAGAACTTTTAAAAAAGTGTGCGAAAGAAAAGCACATAAAAAAGGGAGAAGTGTTGAATTTTGTGTGCTAGCCACGGTCACCAGCCTTCACTAACCAAGTTACTTTTTTGTCTCAAAATGCTTTTGATCATCTTCCTAACATGATGGCATGCATGCATATTCGTCTGGTTGAAAGATGTCTGCTCCGACTGCTCCATTTTTTTACTGAATCCTTCTTTTTTATACATTATTTGCAGGATCAAAACTAGAAAAAAATGGATAAGGGCAAACATATTTTTCAGGCTATTCCCATCCTTCTTGAGGATATCTTCTAACTGGATTCAGGATTCACATCATATCACTTGCAAACAGAAAAGAAAATAGATAACCAACTTCACTAGGTATTTCCTGTGTCTCATAGAACACGTTCTTGTGTGCATAATATTATTACCAAGTACAAGAAGACATGGATGTCGACCAAGGGATAAAGGTACTTGTGCCTTTCCTTCTGCTTATCTTAGCCTGACTGACTACTACCTTTTTTCGAAAAGGGAAGAATCATCTTGAGGGAGAAAACTAGTTGAGAAAAATAATAGGTAGGTATGCAAGCATGCATATATGGACACATACAAATGCAAGATCAGCATCAACGGGAAATTGAAGACACACTTCGTCCACACACAAAGTCTATACTTTTCTTCCCTTTTTCCCCATTTTTCTTGGCTAGCTAACCCATATAATCCGAGAAGATTTTTTTGTCTCCTTCATCCTCCACTTTCTTTATCCTGGAGTATTACACATACTTTAGTGGAGCCGCACACACACCAGCAGAAAAATAAGTATATCTCCGGAATTAGTATAATATATAGGCTGCTTGCAATATAAAAAATAGCTCATTCCAAATGCCCAGCAGATCTTCAAACAACTCTTTTTACTTCTTTTTTAAGAAAAAAAGGCGGGCACATCTCCAAGAAAAAAAATCGAAATCGCTTTCTCTTTCTCTCTAATTCTGTTCTTCAAAGGAGCATGTCTCTGTCCCTGTTTTTGGTCGGTGGAGAAAGTCAAAGGAATGAAAATGTAATAATATGTTGAGTGAGTGCATAAAAATTGGGTAGAAAATGGAGATACTGCTGCGTACTACTATCTACCTACCTCCTGAAAAATCCCAACCGGAACCTTCATGTACATAAGATACTCTCCGAGAGAGAGAGAGAGAGAAAAGTGAATAGTGAATGTGCTCCATAAAAATATTGAGGGAAAAAATAGTGAGATGATGGGATGCATGTGTCTGCAGGATTGTGTTCAGAAAATGTGTATCAGTGGAGCGAAGGATGCATCTCTGATCATCCAATTGAATGCAGAGACTTCTTTTCCAGAGTGACTCACTTACTCACAGTCAGTCAAACTCCCTGCATTCAATGGGATAATAAGAGATGTGGAGCAGAGGAATGAAAGGAAGAAGAGAATGAAACAGAAGAAATATATAGTAGCTTCTCTCTCCAGAGGCCATCTATTTAACTGATCTTGTTTGACATGTCCATTGTATAGTGGGAACAAGAAAAGAGGCAAGAAATATCTTTCTCTCTCTCTTCGTTTTCCTGTGATAGATATATAACTATCGAAATTCTGGAGGAACAGGAATACAAAAAAAATCTTCTTCACTCACGAGTGTGGGTGTATATTATTGAGAGATTTTGTGAGAGAAGAAAAGTACTCATGTATATTTTATAATACACACACATTTCCTCTCATCTTCATCCAAAAAGTCTCCAAGTTCGCTCTCTCTCTCTCTCTCAGTAACTCTTTACATGTATTTATGCTGATAACAAAAAAAAGTTTGTCCAACATTCCCATTGTGTCCAAAAAAACAGAACACCAGAGAGAGAGAGAGAGAAAAATAACCTCGTTGAAAACTATAGATAGATTTTTTTCTTCATCCTCTCAAACTTTTTTTTCTGCCAAAAAATATATAAAAGTAGTTCAACTCACCAAAAACTACACATAGCATTGAAGGGAAAAAAGTGGGAAAAACAATGGCTTTTTGTCAAGTGACTTTTCTCCATATTATTGAGAGCAGAGGACAACGAGGAAAAGCAGACCATAGTACAGAAGAGCGAAAAACAACAGACACACTTTTTTTATCTGAGTAGTAGTTTGCTCCATCCACAAGTCGATAGTGAAGAAAAAAAAAGATGAAAGTAGTATACATATTTTCGTGCACAAAAAAAAGAATGTTGGTAGTGAATCATAAGTATATTTGTATCCTATTTTTTTTCTCTTGAGCACATCACCAAAAAACTACTTTCTTATTCATCCAATGTTGTTTCCTCTCAAACTTTTTTTTCTGCCAAAAAATATATAAAAGTAGTTCAACTCACCAAAAACTACACATAGCTTTGAAGGGAAAAAAGTGGGAAAAACAATGGCTTTTTGTCAAGTGGCTTTTCTCCATATTATTCCTTGAGAGCAGAGGACAACGAGGAAAAGCAGACCATACTACAGAAGGGCGAAAAACAACAGATACACTTTTTTTTATCTGAGTAGTAGTTTGCTCCATCCACAAGTCGATAGTGAAGAAAAATAGATGAAAGTAAGTATACATATTTTCGTGCACAAAAAAGAATGTTTGGTAGTGAATCATAAGTATATTTGTATCCTATTTTTTTTTCTCTTGAGCACATCACCAAAAAACTACTTTCTTATTCATCCAATGTTGTGTTGTTTGTCCGAAGTACATACATGTCTCTCCATTGTACTTTCTGATCCAGTTGCTCAGAATTTACAATGATCCAGGTCAGCATCTGCTCCCCTACATTTCTCCTTTATTGTTGTCGTCCTCACCATTATTCCCTGAAGGCTGGTCCTGATCAATGCCTGAACAGCATTTGAAATATGTATGTGTGTATTTACTCGAAGTGAATGAGACAGCGCGGAGCAGAGCACAGAGGAGGAAAAAAAAGACGCAGAGCGCTCCTTTCCATTTTCAACATGTCCTTCGATCCTCTCTCTCCTCTCCTCTCTCCCTCGCTCGACAACAACAAAACAAGCGCAGAGGAACAACATCCTCATCTAATAATATCCCAGTGCAAATATGGCAATATTATTGACATAAATTTCATTTTGTCAGCAAGCGCACACAAGATGATCAGAAGAATGTTTGATTTCTTGTGCAGCATGAAGAAGATAAAAAATATAAGATACATTGAGAATCTCCTTGTCTGTAAATAATACAGATAATGCACACAAAAGCTATTTCTTATTTTTTGTGCTGTTTGAGCATATTTCTGCGGTCTTCTCTGATTCGATTCCCTTTCTTTTTCTTTTAATAATTCTTCAAAAAGTCGAGAGAATGGAAACAACTGACAAGACAAAAAACGGAGCTGATATTACATTATTGGTACAATTTATGTTTTTTTTGGGTATTTTTCCGTTCAACACACAAATATTAGAAGCTGAACTGTGTGGTCACAAAATGGCAGGCAAGGGCAACATACTTGACACACCAGTAGTGCTACTCAGCATTTCGAATTTTTTTACTGGATCAACTGCACAGGAAAAATTCCCCCTCTCTCTTGCTCACTTTATATTTAACGAGAAACAAAACCAAACAAGGAGCATATGTTTTTCCCCTGATCCGACTTGATTAAAACGTCATTTATTTATGTAATATATGTTCTGGTAATAGGAAGCAATTACTACTAGAGAGCTTCATCCTCATTCATGTTCGGGATCAAGAAACAAACAGATAAAATTAAAAGTGACTGTTATCGTGAACATGTAATGTTTTTTTGTGTGCAGCATAACTACCCTATTATTTATTCCAATAAAATATTCTCCATTATTTGTGGGGAAAGTGGATGATGCACTTTGTGAAACTCAATACTATTTTGTTCCCCTTTTTTCTCCTCCACTATTTAGAGCAGAAGCGCCATAAACAGAAAATACCGAAAAGTAAGTATTTTAGCTCCTATTTGTAATCCGCTCAACTCAACTCCACAGTCAAAAAAATATTTCTAGTCTTATCCAGACAGAATAAAAGCTTGTGGGAAGTGCGTGCATGCACTATTCCCGATAAAATGTAAATACAACATAAACAGAAGCGAGAAACAAGCTTCCATAAAAAATATTTTTCATACCTTAAAGACTGGAAAAAGTTAAGCGGAGCTCAATAAACATGCAATGAGGTCAAAAATAGTGTCTGAGAATTATAGTACTTATGCAGAAAGTAGGGACTCCGGAAAGGGTAACAACATATATGAACCTAGTTCTCTTTATGCGTCTCGCCATCCTCATTCAAGCAAGGGCTCCCTGTGTGTTCATAGACTTCACTCAGAGACTTAAAAAATATTTTCCACGAAGTGTCTAGCTAAACTTTTTCTGGTCGGTGAAAGTCACTCGTGCAATTACCGCACACACAAGGGAAACAGAGAGAAAAAATAGTTTTTTAACAGTAGATCTTTCCATAATGTCTGTCTCCTTACAATTGTGTCAGTTTACTTATTCCCTTTGAGTGGTACGGTCGGTTAGCAGGAGCAGAAGAAGGAGAACCTCATTTTTGAACCATTTATCCATCTTCCGTAGATGGAAGGCTTCTGGAGAAGCACACATAATAAAGTCATGAAATGCACGATGCACGAGACAAGAGGAGAACTGACATTTACCACGACAATAGAAAACACAGTAACTATTGTTTATTTAAATACTTTCTTGCATTATGAGAACTGTTATTGCGTTGTGAGAATGGAGGAGGACACATCTCACTCTTTTTTTTAATATACTTATCCATATATGAAGACACAAAGTAGATCCAGCATTTCATGCCGAATGCTTTCCAACTTAAGCCATTTCATTTTCTACGACTTTTGGAACTGACACTTTCCCCCTTTTTTGCCAAAATAGGAGTCAGTGGCAATGCCTCTCATAAAAAACTCGCTCTCTCTCTTTCTCGCCGTCATCATTATGGATCCCCTTCCTCTTCTTTTTTTCTCAATTCCATTTACATTTTTTATACTTCTCTATTTTTTCCCGAGCTATTTTCATAATACTTCAATATCATTATCCTCTTTATTCCTTGGGTGGAACAACTTTTTTAAAAAAAAAGTTAAAAGTTCTTTTTTGCAAAGTGCATAATATTCCGGTTGTCTTTATTCCATAACAATATTCAACTTTTTTCGAAGAGGGGGATTTTTATATTTTGAAACGACAGCTTTCCTTCTTTTTTTAAAGAACTTCTCCCCATATTCTTGGGTAGTAACAAGAAAACAAAAATAATAATGTTGTATTTATATCTATTTTTGTTTCGTTTTTTCCCACCACACACATCCCACTTTTTGAAAAACACCATCATTGTCATTCCATTTATTATGCATTTATTTTGTTCAGCTGCAGTTGTTGCGCAATAAAACATAAAAAAAGAAGAAAATAATAATATTTTGAAGATTTTTCCCTTTCGGCTGAATAGACGTGATTTTTTGTACGAAAAGGGAAGCGAACAAACAAGAATCTTTTTTTCACGGCCATAAAATCCTTGTCATCTTCGTTATCTATCTAGAGAAAGTGGTACTATCATCGTCACCCTCACATTTTCCTTAAAAAAGTCACTCAATTTCAACATCATCTCAATGCCATTTCCTTTTTTCCCAGCACATCAAAGTTAACTTTCCATAATCTTTCTTTTTTTTGCGGATTTTATCACAAATGTTTCTGGCACGATTCTCCTTGTTCCCAATTTTTGTAGCCTTGCCGCGGGCTACAAAAAGAGATCCAATAATGTAACCACCACCCCGTTTTAAATCGAAACGACTTTGAGTAAAAGTTGTGGAAGAAAACTTCAAGCAAGAAAAGGAGAGGGAACTGATTGTTCCAAAGAAGTGGTTTCAGTAACCACACCCGAGAACATACAGACATATAATATTGTGCCAAGCAAGGTATAGTAAATGATAAGACAAGACAATTATTTTAACTTTCAGGATTGACAGTCTTCAACCCGTGGAGAATATAAGTCAGTAAGTTTTTTGTGTGGAAGTTACACACTGGCTCTTTGTGTCATTTGATAAGTTTCCACATTTCTCGCATGAGACAATATTTTCCTGGAAAAAAAGGTAGCAGCGGATCATCTGAAGCAAATACGTGGCTTTTAGCATTAAAAAATAATGTCTATTAGGAGTTCGCAACTGGAGTGGGAAAAAAGCTATTAATGAGTTGAGAGCAGAGGTTATCCATACTTTTTTTCCTCTCTTTTATTCTCCTATTTGGTTAGTTAGTCAGGCTAAAAAATTAAACTTTTTTTCTCTCTCCGAGAGTTTGAAAAAAAAGAACCAAGCCGGTGTAGTAGTAGGCACCACAGCTGGTTCCATTTTTAGAAGCAAAAAAATGAGAAAAAAGGAAAGATGAGACGGCGAATTTTTTTGTTTTCATATCTTCCCTCTTTTTTTCCTCTCTGTTCTCCGTCGTTCCGTTTCGTATGACAGGGAAAGTTGTAAACTTGTCTACCTCTGTGTCCTCTCATTAAGAATGGATGAATAAAGTTGAGCAGGGTAAAAAAAAGAGAGGAAAAGAAATGCGCGAATGCACACACAATTTTTTTTGTTGGACACAAGTTAGAACTTCGGTTTAACTACGACTAAGAGTGTAGTTGACTGGTTGGGTGAATGAGTGACTGAATGAACGAATGTGGTTTAGATTTCTCACTTTCATACTTTCTTCTCATTCAAACTTCCATCCTCTCTGCTTTCATCCTTTTTAAAACAGGAAAAAGTACGGACGAACAAGTGGAGCTTGTATTCACTCTCGTTTTCACTTTGTTCGGATGATTATCAAGGAGAAAATGAGGATGACTTTTTTGTATGGTGGTACTCGTGGTGATAGTGGCAGGCACTACTACAAACGACCTTTTTCTGTACACACACATATACATACTTATCTGAAGTGACAAGGTTATACATACATATCATGGCCTGGCATGTTGTGTGTGCACGCATCTTGGTTGCCACACGAGAAAGAACACTTTTTTGTACCGTGTGCACTGCCACCACCACCACTATCAGGTCATCACCGCACAAAAAACTATGTATCAAACTACTACTACACAGTTCACTTTCTCTTTTTTTCTTGGCTTCTGACGACTCTCCTTCCCTCACACACACACACGACTATCTTTCCAAATGAAATGGCCTGGATCTAACTTTGTGTCTTTTCCGCTTAAACAAGTTGGCTGAATAAGAAAGAGAAGAAGTGGAATCAGCAAGAGAGAGGGAGAGAGAATCCCTATTACTTACTTAAAAACTCGAGGTTTGTTTCCACCTCGGGAATTCCCCTCTTTTTATACTTGAATATAATGGAGGAACATCCTCCTTCTTCTCATCACCATTATTCTGATAATAATACTATTTCTTTCCTAGTTTAACGGCCAGCTCCACACAAGAAAAAAAACTCTTCAGAGGCTTGTATTCTGGATATAGTACATGCATGACATAACGAAAAGGACACAACTTTTGTGACTTCAAACTTTTCCCGCACACAATGCTAATACACCCACCCATAATAAACTACTACTATATATAGCATACCGAGAAAAAAGAATGTGGCGGTGGTGAATGGCGGATGGGTGGGTGCCAGTCTATGCTTAACTTGATTCATTCTTTTCTTATAAAAAAATGTGTCTATAACATATATCATGTGTGCACTCTGTATTTTGTACATATCTACTTCTCCTAATAATAAGATTTTAAAAAAGAAAGATACAATTCTCTTCAAGTTTCTCAACTATGTAGAGAGTATAAATGCTACGGTCCTTGGTCAACTCTGAGGAGCTCATCATCGTGATCATTGGATCCCTTTCCCAGTGCTCTCCGCTCATCTCACTCAGTTCTTTCGCTTGTTTCCCAAGGAAGAGGAGCAGAAAGAGACCGCTTATTTCCCCACTACTAGTCACTTTTTCTCTTTGCTCCAAAACTTTTTATATGGATAAGCATAGATAGTTGTAGGCAGTAATGACGAGGAAGAAGCGGGATGGATACTTGCACAGTTGTTATTATGATTATGAGCCACCTAGGTTTACTTACGCACATTCTCACAGGAATATAATTTCAAAAAGCCGCACTTTTTTTCTTCCTCTCCCCTTCTGCCCATATTCTCATCCTTGTGTCGTTACGTTCATTGCCTGCTATTACTTACTTAATACCACACACAGCGTTTTCCTTCTTTATTTGTTTCCCTGCGTAAAGTAAAGGTATGTGTGTATAAATCTAAAGACAGAAAGAAAAGGAGCAAGCTTTCCATCTCACACAGATACCTCTCTCACACACACACAAGGCGTGTACACACACACACTCACACCGGTAAATCTCCAAAAGGAAATTTATGAGGTGATAATTCTAAGCTTCTCTCCACTCTTCCTTATTATGAGCCACCTAGGTTTACTTACGCACATTCTCACAGGAATATAATTTCAAAAAGCCGCACTTTTTTTCTTCCTCTCCCCTTCTGCCCATATTCTCATCCCTGTGTCGTTACGTTCATTGCCTGCTATTACTTACTTAATACCACACACCGCGTTTTCCTTCTTTATTTGTTTCCCTGCGTAAAGTAAAGGTATGTGTGTGTAAATCTAAAGACAGAAGGAAAAGGAGCAAGCTTTCCATCTCACACAGATACCTCTCTCTCACACACACAAGGCGTGTGCACACACACTCACACCGGTAAATCTCCAAAAGGAAATTTATGAGGTGATAATTCTAAGCTTCTCTCCACTCTTCCTCCCGAAAAACTTTATTCGTTTTGCTGGTGCCACCACCAACATCAACACAACTGCATGCATTCCAAAAGCCCTCTTTCTTTCCTGACTAGTTTATGTACACCCACACATATTTTTGAAAATCTTGAGAAGGAGTATACAAACAGTTTTGGAAATATAAGTACAGGAAAAATAATAATAACGAGAATAATAATAATAATAATGAAGGAGCAATAATAATAGGCCAGCAGGGCGAAAAAGATACTTTTCAGATACATTAGGAAGCTCAGCTTGAAACCTTCCTCTTGGGTACAATGTCACCGTCGTCCCTTTTCTTTCCCAAAATCCTTGCCATTTCCTCCCGCGTTTAAACGAATAAAATGCAGTCAGTCGAGTGCTAACTTTTGCTAACGACAGGCATTAAGATAACACTGTCTCTTTTTCTCGCTTGCCTCCGCGTGTTAATGTATCAAACGGTGAGAATAATTTTTTTAGTCCTACTTCATTCTACATCCCCAAAACGTATATTATAGATATAAGTATATAATAAAGTAGGTAGTGATGCGGAAGAGGCGGAGGAGTACCAACAAAATGGTCGAATTGCTTCCTCAGCAGTAATACCCCGAATACAGAAGTGAAAATGTAACAGGCAGCACAAAAAATAAAGAAATCCTGTGTCGTCCCCACTCTCCAACTTTAGTTTAGAAGGCAACCACCGTAACCGACTTCCAGATTAATCACGTGGTTGGTCATAATAATAAATGAGGTTTGTGCGCAAAAGAAAGGAAGGGGAAGTATATATACAAAGATATATATGCAAAGGAAAAAAGTGATTAGTATACCCGCTATAATGTAGTAATTATGTGTCTAGTCCTGTTTGCGCAGCTTTTTTCCATGAAAAAAAATAAGAGTGTTTAGTCGATTACCTCCATTATTATACGTACCTATATACCAACTCATGAGATGGAGCAATATAGAATTATCATCTTTTCCCATTACGTCACTTGAATATTCATGAGCAAACCTGCCGTTCTGTCACGCGACACGCATTTTTTATTACGGATGAGATGCGTCAGAACGAAATCCTTGTGAACAATTATGAACACAATGATCACATTATTATTATGGTAATGATTCCGGCGTAGAATTCTTTTTCTTTCATAAAAACTTGAGTGTATGAATCCGGGGGAAATGCTAAATACTGTAATTTGCTATATAATGGCAAATTATATTACGTGTAGCAGTGCACATTATGCAATTGTCGTTCTTTTTCGAGAATAAGAAATATTTGAGAGTTCTTTTTTCCCTTTTGTAAATCAGTCCATCCACTTCTCTCACTCACTCAAATTAAACAAAACGAGTTGATAATGTTTCAAAACATAGTTCACATTCCTTACCAACCGTTTGTAAATTGAGTTCATATGAATACACAGTTACATCTTTTTGAGTGTCGAAATCATTTCCTAAAAAATGGAATCAGACTAAAAAGAAGCAAGGGATTCCACGTGAGCTGCCACATTCTCCTTTTCTTTTAATCTCTCAACGAAAAAAATGAAAGGTATGTGCTTCACAAAGGAAAGCTGTAGCCTTCTGAACTTTTTTCTCAGTTTTTTTTTCCTTTCC
>JAHZNF010003599.1:0-19856 GCA_027744215.1 Troglopedetes dispersus | reverse complement strand
TATTTATTATGTAGAAAACGTAACCATCAAATGGTCTACTTACCAACATTAATAATTGCATGTTTTGTGTACATAAAAGGGGAAAAAGCTAATATAAGCAGGGTTATGACATCAGTTTATGTCATCCAAGCACTTTTTTCCTTTTGAAGTCGGTGTGGGAAAAAAGGATTTTCTTGCAATTTAGTATACCTCCAAGTTCAAATAGTATGCATGCTCAAGCACTTTAGTTTCAGTTGAGCCGTTTTTACAAGGGACGACTTTAACTCGCCTGAAAGTAAGAAAAGAAAGTCATATAGAATACGTAAGTAATAATATCCCTCTGTGTCCAATATATGTACCGCTATATATGGCTCAGCGCGCATTCATTGAGAAACAGGAAGAACATTACTTTCCCTGACTTGACAAGAAAGCGTTTTTTGTCGACGATTCGAGTGTGAAGGGAGAGTTGGCGCTTGCTCTCCAGATGCGTGGGTGGAAAATGGTGGTGGTGCGACTGGCTGGTGTACACGAACAGCAATTTGAGCATACTGGTCTGAGTCTGAATGCAAAGTGGAGCTGTGGGAGTAGCATGTCTCGTACATGAACACACGATACACTTTATATTGCTATTGTAGGCACTTTTCAAACCAACTTTTCTCTGTATCCTTCCTTTCTCTCACTTCTTGTACACCTTTTTAGATTTTCACTTCAGCACGTGCACATTTAGTTATGTACATACTCTGAGCGTTATGTTGAGAAAGACAGATTACATCTGCGACCATGTTGATATCATCGCATCACATAACCAGGCATATGAGATATATATGTGTGCACGGGGAATAGAGAGAAAATTCATGATTGAGTGAGAGAAATTAGCCCAGAGAGAACCAACTGAAATGAGAATGTACAGGTGCCCGTTCCTCTGAATTTCCGTTCAACAACAACTGCATGCTCGTTTTAAGATGATATCGAATCTATCCTCGGGTAAAAACCGTTTTCCAACCATAACAGCAAGCACGAGTAGAACTCAGAGCTTTTAAGTGGAAGGATACACACAGGGTATTTCACCAGACCTGACGTACCACCACATTCATCATGAAAGGCTTTCTCCGCGGAAGAGCGTTATCTTGTTTTCATTTGCCCATGTGAAATAACAGGGAAGGAATAATTGATGGGGACGTGCTACACTCGAAGCACAAACAGAAGAATTTCCAGGTAATCATGTTACACCTCCAATGACAGTCCCTCATTCACTGTAAATCTCCAATAAGGTGTGGGTGGATATCCAAGCGATGATTTCGATAAGAGCTTTTCCCCAAAACATACATAACAGGAAGGAACTACATTGGCGAGTCTCTCCTTTCCTTACCTGAACTAACTGACATGACACACTGTATATAATACCTTAACAAGAAACTTATACAACTCTTTTTGAACGAAGGAAAGGAAAAAGTACAAGTGTGGACTAGTCTCGGATTTTTTCCCGTCTTTATTTTTACTTTTCTCTCTCCCTCCCGCCCACTCACAAAAATATCACCATTTATGAATACATATGTATATGCACACAAGTGAACTTTTGGAAGGAAACTTTGTGTAAAAAAACTTTTACAACGGCCATCAGGGCCAAGAAGAGACAGAAGGAAAGAAAAATGTGTGTAAGGAGGATAAGAAGATAATCATAAAAAGACGGTGAAGTGGAAAAAGTAAACACTTCAAGCGTAGGTATTGCCGTGTCATATGCTTGTTTACTTAAGTATTTTTTGTCAGGAGCGTGTTTTTTTTTATTTTATCTCTCTCGCCTTTTCATATCTGTCGCTGGCAGAATAAAAGAAGAAGCAAAAAATTGTTCTTTTTTATGTCCTATTTTGTTAGTATAATGATATTCTCGCGAGCAGAAAAAAAAAGTTTGTTTTGCACTTCTCTTTTCAAACCATGTTTTCGTTACAAAATAGATTGTACATAATAAGCAGGAGACCCCGATATATGCATGGTCATGCCTCGCTAGTTTTCCAACTTCTTCGCAGAAGCACCGCCAACTTCTTCCTTCTTATCGATGTGATGAGTCATCCCTTTCCTTTCCACCCAGAGGGAAAGCAAGGTATATACACCATTCATGTGTGCAATAACACGAACTGAAAAAAAATGAGAAAGACCTTGATTCACGTTTTTAGGCTGTACAGCCATACCACGTCCATATTAGAACAGCATTTTGTAGGAATTTGTCTAGCTAGCGGGAGCGTGTTCCTGTGCGGCAGGCATAAAGAGGATTTTCTCAAAGAATGAATGGAAAAGAGAAAAGTACATTCTTAGTCCACTTTATATTGCCAAGTATACGGTGTAATCATCAACAGTCGATAGGTATAATGTGGAGCAATATATGGGGCATAAATGTACCCATTCATGAATCCACCCACCCACGCATTTGTCCAACTTTTAGCCTCGACGGAGGAGTTGTGACTCAACAAGGCTCTTTCTCTGTGCAGATGGAACTGTTATGGTTCTGTCAAGTGGAGAGAAAAGAAATGAAAAGAAACACTCGTGATTGCAGTGGGGTAGGCCAGATCCGAAAAAATGATAATTGTGCCTGCACGGCCTCCGGAGAAAGTAATGCAAACGTGTTGGCGGGCTAAAATTATGTTATCCTTCCCTAACAATAAATCACATGAACAGAAAATGAAAATTGAGACATGAAAATCGTATATGTGTATGTGTGTACATTTTATGCCCACGTGAAGTAATATCATTTGCGAATTTCTGCGTAGTTTGCGTTTTATTATTATTTCTGCAGGTGTACATCCAACCATGAGCAATTATTTTTTTGGGGGCAGGCTTTTTGTGTAATTTGTGCTTTCGTGCAAACGACAATAAACTCTGAAACAGAAATGTAGTACTCCTCGCTGGTTGGAAAGTTGGGGGTGATATAAACAAGAAATTTTCGCTTCACGTCCTTGGAAGATAGTCATTAAAAATGGAATGCTACATTTAATACAAGAGCGTATTAGTTTTACTTTGAAATTTTCTAACTTTATTAACCTAGTCAGCGATTTTTTGTATTCAAGGACTTTTACACAGCAATGCACTCATAACTAACACCCGAGAAGCATCACAACAAACCCGGGGACAAAGAGACATATAAAAGGGTATTATTGGTGATCCTACTCTCGACGTAAAATATTTTTAGCAAAAGACTAAATGGAAAGTTAAATAAATATTATGTAAAGTACATATTAATGTACATATTATTTTGGAGTCACATTATTTGCCCATGTGACCCAACCTATTCTCCAAAGAACCGTTTCTTGAACAGTTGACTGCTATTTCGTTAACTTTAGGTTACGTGCTCTCAAGAGGCTCTCTCAGGTTCCCTCATTTTCCTTGTTATCAGCACACTTGGCTGGTTCTTTTTAGAAAGTTGAAGCGGGAGGATTTCACCAGCATTCAGTCATCACAGTAAAAACTGTATCAGGAAAGGAAGCAAAAAAATCTTTTTTTTTTTCGATGTGTTTCACTGAGCGCATTATCTCTTTTTATTCACTTGAAACAAGGGAAAGGAGGAAACGAACGAAATGAAAAAAAAAAAATTTCTTCAAGGCATCCATTTTATCTCGGTTTTGAGTTGATTGAAGTAGAGTGGAGCATTTTTGTCCTGGCTTGAGTGTAAGTCGTGTGCCTGGCTTGCACTCATGCATGCGAATGTGCTTGCCCGTGGAAGAGCCAAGGATGCAGGAAAAAACGAGGGGTTTTTCATCCAATTTCCAAAGTCACTCTCAGTTGCCCGCTCTCCCATTTTCATTTGGAATGTAGGTATCCGTTTTGTTCGAGAGGAGAGCTTTTCTCCTTCGGCTGGAATGAATGTTGTAGGAGTTGAGTCGGATAAATCCGGAAAACCAATTTCGTGTTAGTAGAATGAAAGCGGAGATAGTGCTCGCGCTTATTAGTCTGTGATGTGAGGGAAGAAAAGATAAAAATGGAATTTCACAACCATTCCCCTTCTGAGAATGTATTTATCTCGTCGAGCTTTTCCTATTCCTAATATATACAATACACTTACTGGAAGGAGACGAGAAGTCAGACGCGAGAAAAAACGTGAATGAATGAAGATCTTTCACTTCACTATTTCCCCGTTTTTTTTTGGAGTGAACGGAAATCAGCTTTGAAAGGAAAATGTATTCAAAGAATCTCCTTTTTGTGGAGGAATGTAGGCTATTTTTTGTTCGAGAGAGGAAAACATTTTTACGTGGAGGCGAGCTAAAAAATAGTACAGATTGTTTTTTGTTTCACTCCCCCTTTTTAGCCGTTGAAAAACTATATACATTCACATATGTACATATGTATGTTTCTAATAGAGAGGATATTATGGAAACTTGATATCACACTGAAATTGCTTTTTTTTTACTTTTACCTTATTCGCTTTTTTTAGTTTTCCGTCGTGCTCCCTTTTTATTTTGCATATTCACATGCTATCTACATTCGCTGTCTCGCTAAAAAAATAGTAATAGCAATGATAATAATAAAGCTTCAATGACAGTTGCATCATTCAACAAAAATTCCAAGGATGAGGATGAAAGATGCTGAGAGTGGAAGCAATATTGTAAAATCCTGAGAAATAAAGGGGGAAATTTGAAAGAAAGAAATGTTTAAGCGTGTATGTGATGGTGTGTGCACTTTAATATTCAGATATAGGTCCTCGCAAATCATGTACATATTCATACATCATTGATTGTGTTTAGAAAGAGGGTTGGTCTGGCGGAAGTGACATTGTAATAAATTTTTTTTTGCATCTCTCTGCTCTCTTCTTAGTTCTTATTCGGGGAGGAAATTTTATTGGCTGAATTTATTGTAACGTCTTTTTTTTCTGGAAGGAGCTTTTTGTGTGGGTGGATCATCAAAGGCTTTTGTCCGGAACTATTTAGAAAGAACTGTATTTCCTACATTGCATTTTTAGGTCTGCACACCAACACACAAATATTTTTTTTCTTTGTGTGTGTTTCTATTAGAGGATATTAAATTGTGCGCAGTGTGCAATTTGATATAACACAAAAAAGTTTCATTTCCTTTGTCCTTTCGCATATACAGATTACGTGCTTTTGTCCTTTTATCCCGTGTCGAATAAATGACCCTGATGTGCTTCTTATATGGCTATGTGGATACATATTTTCATTGAGAGAAAAAATAGTTTGGAGTTTTGCTCACTCCTCTTACTACTCTAACTTTCCCGACCCGCTCACACTCCCCCTCTCCCGTTTTCATTCAACTTTTCCCTGCTCCACATTCGGGATACTCTGTCGAAAAAAACGGTACGATTTGAGAAGACTTTCTCGGTGGTGGCCAACTGCAAACGTGATTGGTACGGTGCACGTCTGTGTTGGCAAGTGTACTCACTGACTCTGTATATTTATGTGTGTTTGTGTTCCATTGAAACTGGTGATGGGATATGATCACGCTATCCAAACTTTTCCCTAAATATGAACTCGGTGACACAACAACTGTGCATTAGCAACTTACTTTTTGCTGAAACGTGTAATATTTACTCTAGATTTTTTTGGAATGGTAGAATCACCAGAAAAAAAAACTTAAAATAGAAAAATGTTTATGTATGAATTTGACACTCATTCACAATATCAACAAAAAAAAAGAGAAACGAAACAGGATGAGAGGAGGAGGAGGAGGCGTGGGAAAAGAAAGGGAAGAAAGGAAGCGTGAGATAAGTGAAACGTCTCAATGGGAGTTTGGAAGCTATTTTATCCCCGATGATGTTGTTACTCCTCCATTCTTTTCTTGTTTTCCTGTGCATTGTGTATCCTTCCGCTTTCACGGCTCCATTTTTCATTGTCCTCGTTTGATCCAGTTGAAATCCTTTGATATGTATTTAATGTTATGTATTTATTAAGTAGTGTAATCCGAGGAAACTTTTCCCTTCTGGTTCCTGGGAGAAAAGTGGAGGCGAGTGAAAACTTGGATAAGGCTCTTTGTTGTAGAATCCAGCCAGCTTACTTAATAATAAACTTTTATTATTATGATTGTTAGAGGAAAGCCATGTGTGTGTGGTGGCTTTATCTTGGCGCGCGTGTCTCACAGTTTGCTTTTAGTTGTGGAAAGCATTTCCACAACGCATTCCATTTTCCCGTACTTTTCCCTTCCCGGTTTGCCTCACCCACGCAAACAATTTGCCACACTTGTGATTTGCCCGAATAAATATATACAAAAATAAAACGGCGGGTTGATAAACGACCTTTTAAAAAACACAGTCGTGGCCCAATTGGGGCTTAAGCCCAAGACCTGGTCGTTAATGGCACATAAAAATTTATGCTCCTCTTTGTAAACTATGCAGCTTTTTTTTGGTAACGGCTTCCTTTATGTAATCCGGATGGGCTTGGAAAAGGTCATCATCAGCTTTACCCTCAACTTTTCCTTTGTTTTTCATTACACATTACATTTTCGTTCTTGGACTTGCTTAATACATTAATTCTATCCCTTCTTATCCACTCGGAAATGGGAATTTTTGCTCATATTCATGTTTTCCTCAGTGGTCCCAAGCGATGGGGCAGAAAGTCTTTTAGATTCGTGAGGTTGTTTTCAGTTCAGCGTTCCATAATAGTCATTTGTTCCAAGATGTTGTTATTCGTCATCAGCATTCCTACCTCGTGCCTTATTTCTCTTGTTTAACTTTTTTCCGAGCAGTTTACCTCTGAAGAATGTGTGCTGTGTGGTGGGTGGGTGGATCTTGGTAGGTGGCAGGGTAACTTTCGCTGAGGAATTTTTTCATTTGTTTCCATCGCGGAATGAGCATGACGATCCCTGCATACATATTTTTTACTGGATCATAATCACTTCACTCTTCTCTTGCTTTAGGCAATGACCACTTTACTTTTTTAAAAGAGGAATTATGTTTACATTCATGGTTGCATTGCATTCAATCTTCGTACATAGCTGCCACTTTTCACTCCAATTCATCCCGCAACCTACACACATTTGGCACATAAGTGGGTCCTCCGGGGCAATTATATTTTTTTTCTTTCTTGTGTTTATAATCATCCAGCTTTAAACCTACTCGTTTTAGTCTACAATCCCGATAAAAGCAGGGGCAGACAAGACAAATAACAACTGACTTGCAGAAAAGCGTAAGTGAGGGGGAGGATCAAGGAAGGAAAGGAGATCAGTCGGTTTTTTTTCAACTACCCACACGGTAGTATTATTGATAAGTAGGGATTTTCCATACTCCTTTATTTCTCCGGCGAAACAACCTTTTAATATAATGAAGACAGTTACATATTCTCGGAATCACAATCCACATGTGGTACATATTTATTATGAATCTATTAAGTAGATCAGTCATTTCAGCTAATGCTATGAATAAACAAAAGCTGAACTCGTGCTTGCCTATATATAATGCATACATATAATAGCCAAATGAATTGATACGTACTCGCCAGAAACGAGGACAGAAATGAAACTAACTGCTTCAAACATATTTTGCCCACGCATCTTCCGATTTCTGTAGGTAATTGAACCTTTTCCTGTGTGACTGTATTATTATTACCCACATATCTACGTTTTTGGACATGGCAATTTAGGTTATGTTTACTATTGCATGAGTCAATCTCTCTAAAGCTTGTCAAAATTAAACCCGCTGAAGGTTATTTGCACATAAAATTCCGCTAAAAACTGTTCCAGATAAAAATAGTCGTTTTTGACTGATCCCTTCAATCTGGTGACGAAGCCGTCAACTGGGCATTCCATTTCCCAGAGGCTGAGCTTCAATCCGGAGGCAATCTCTCAATCAAACTATTCAGTTTACGTATGTGAAGGCATATATTTTACGTGGAAGTTTGTAACAATTTACGCCAACGTAATAAAAGCGTTTTTTTTTGTGTTTTCACAAAAAGACTAGAAAATTGAGTTGGCGGAAAGTTGTGGTTTTTGCTTTTGATCATCATCATCATCATCTCCAAAACTCGGCAGAATGGGAGTGGATGAGGTTTTGCATGAAGCATTATTATGCACTATATCCAACCTGACGAGTCTTTGACAACTCATAAGTGGGAAGAAGTGAATGAATGATGGATTTGAGTGAGTGAGCTAAAATAAACCTTTTGCCTGATGTATTTTTTATTCTGATTACCTGCAAGAATTTACAACCGGGTAACAATAGATGAAATGTTTGCATTTTGGAAGAGGTCTGTGGCTAGCTGCGCTTTTATCTCTTCTGTGATCATTAAATCCTATATTTGTGGGGGCACTACAGCAAGAAGTTGAACAAAGCAGTCAAGTCTTTTCCCCGTTTTCTCTTTTCTCACCACTCCGCCGGAACAAACAAAAGTATTTATGTGGGTGGTTTTAGGGGGTTTCACCTTGCGAATGGCATTGATGATGACAACGATGAATGGGGATGAGTTACGAGCTGGCACGATGATTATGGCTTTGACAGTGTGCAATGCCAAATCTCGCCGGAGGATAGGATTGCAATAGTGTCTTCGAAAGTGTTTTCCCCATTTCCCCCCTGCTTTTATACAAATAAAAATAGCAATAATAGACAAGAGAGGGAAAGTACGGTTTTATGAGCACTTTTTTTCCTCTCTGAATGAAATGGCATGTGTACTGGTATTTAGGAACGAACGTGATATTGTAGAGAAGGCCCTTTTGAAGTGATCTGCTTACATGTTTGGTTTAAAATGAAATGTTTTGTCTTCACATTTATTTTTATTCGTATTTTGTGAGTGTTAAAGGGAGCTCACGTGAGGTATTTTCGTCCCACCTCAGGGAGAAAGCCAGAAGTGGTGACGTTCTGGTGGAATAATATAATAAGTTTTGTGTGGTGTGGGACGGACGAGTGTGGTGATGATGATCATGATGATGATAAGAGTAGAATGATATTATGAGAAATGCCATTGTTCTAAAAATAACGAGCGTACTTTTAGTGTGAACCTTGGTGCATGTGAAAATAATACCTTTGGAGAGTTTATTTGGGGAAAGGGCATCATAAAAACTATTTTCATAATAAAAAACGATAACAAGATTTAATGACGAGGGCGCTTGGCGTGAATGTAAGGGAAGGAAGGCGGAAAGAAGGGTACTCATAATATCTCGCCTTCACACGGATGCTGCCGTGTGCTAATATGAAACGTGACACGTGGAGAAAACTATTTTAAACTCCTTCGTAGATTCAATTGTTTGGGAAGGAAAATACGTGACCCTTGGGATATTTCTTCCAGCTTTAGTTTATTTTTGTCTTTTCCAGCTCACGTCATGTCAGTTCCTGAGTCCGCCCGCTCTCGGCTCCTCTCCTGACTCGGGTATTGAGTTCGACCGGTGGAATGCTCATTGACTTAAACTACGACGTCTCAGTGAAAAGGTTCCTTCAACGCCATCATCGCTGAGACCACCATATCATCATTGAAACAATAATCAGAGAAACGGAAATGGTTTTTTAGTGAGAATGAACTGTAAAAAATAAAGAACCGAAGAGAGTTTGACGAAGAGCAAAGTTTTCCTTGTGAATATATAATACTGTGTGCAATAGTTGAGTTCGGTTTTTCATTTACTTCTTCTTTTTTGTACATTAGAAGCAAACAGATAATCAATATTCTGAAGAAGAAAAGTAGTATGAAAAAGTATATTTGTAAAGTTAGTAGTGTTGTACAATCTTGATAACAAAAAAATCCTCTACCAATTTTCTTTCTATTTTTAAGATAATCATTTTACAATCTTTATTTTATAATTTTTGACAATTTCGCTCCAGAAAAAGAAAGTAAGTTAGCACGTTCCCTTTAACTAAACTGAGTACGTATGGTTTGGGTATACCGACGATTATGTGGTTATTATTTTTCAAATCACGTGACGTCACAAAAAAAAGTTCACTCTTCGAATATATATATTTAAATTGAAAAAAAAATATATAAAACATTTCACATGTCCGTTCAATATCCGATCCGAGCCAAGAAAATACTATGCCAGGAAGGAGAAGAGAAAATGAGTGATTATAATGTATAATTTTACGAGTAAGGTAAAACACTAGATACGCGAACATTTGACGGGAGGAAGTGATTGAATTCCTACAATCCAGCAGAATATAAAACTGCTATTCTATCTTTGAGATGAGCACCCGCGCGTTTCACGGTTTAATGGACAAGCTTGAAGAACTTTCCCTTTTCACAGTTAAAGTGTTTTTGTGAGTTGTACCATGGGAAATTGACGTGGAACATGATAAAGCTGTTTAGGTTAGAACTAATAACTGACGGCGAGTAATGGAGACTGCAACGAAAAACAAAATGATTGAATACTTTTTGAGTCCCTTTATTTTGTCAGCTATACTACGATAAGATTGTCTTGTTGCATGTTCATTTTTTTGCGTAGGTAGTAGTTTGGTATTTATAAAGTTAGTCCTGTTTTGTTTTAAAACTTTTCAGCTTTATCAACTGAACTGTCATGCAAATCTTCGAGCTTTTAGTGACTACTACATAGTTTTGTATATTTTCCCTTGTTTTGTTGTTCATTGTTTAGTATAAATTGTTTTTTTTTGCTAAGCTGTCATCTATACCAGCCATCGAACTAAAAATGCACTGTAGAATATTGCATTTTTTTGTTTTTTTTTTCAATGTTAGATTTTTTTGAAATATTACATTTTACGAAGATAATATGTTTAAAAATTGTGTTCTACTTGTTTTTTTTTCTTCATTACTTTAACAAGTTGACTTATTTGTGTGGCCATATACAATATACACAGAATGAACCGTTTTCGCTATACTACTATTTTTTATTGCAGGTAGCATATATGAGCTTGAAATGGAAAAAAATATATACAAAGAAAGTGTAACTTTTACTTGTTCAATGTTTTGTTTTAATTTTTATTATTAAAAAAGAATGTGAGTTACAAACGAAATAATATGTTTCATTTACAGATGTAAATACATATATTTAACTTCACTTTCATTTGCACCGGAGGTTGCTTTCATTTTGCTTCTAAAAATAAGTCAAATTACACCATATCTAGTTACAACAGTGGGTAATTATGCATGCAAATTTCTTCCCAGCTTCTACTTATCTGCTCACCACTTTTTTTCCGAGAATCGCAAAGAAGCTAGTTTCCAAACGAAGGAAGATGCAGCATTCGATCGTTCAATTTTTTAAATGTCATTGTATTGTCCGTTCACTTTTGTAGGCATTCCACAATACTACCTTCAATTGTAGTTTAAGCGTTTGTTGTAATTCAGATTCCAGTCTTTCAATTTTTGGTTGTACCTACGACACCCCCAAAAATGTTACGCAACAACAAGCGCCCACGTTGTATAATTAATAATGATATACCTGTACAATGCAAATAGAAAAGCAGCAATCCTCACCCTCTCCCGTGTTAACTTATTAAGGCCACTAACCAATATCCAGTAAACATATTGTGTTTTCATGATTTTACCGTCAGCAGTATATCTACATATTAAAATGCAAAAATTGGACGCGCCACGGCAATTGGTATTACGTCGCGATTAAGTTAATAAAAGTTATGCGTAAGGGTATAATGTACCGTATATTTACATTAGTTTAAAATCTTTAATGGCTATAAAGAGAAATTATTATTTCCAATTTAAAGTACTCGTGCAACAAACAGGGAAGCATTCAATCAATGTCTGTGAATAATAAAAACTATTTAAGGAGGATAAGTTTTTTAATAATTCATAATAATAAGGCAACTCTGAAGTCAGATGTTATTATGTTAGATGACAATTATGGGCTAGAAAAAAAATTAATTTCATCATGATGAAATGAAGCAATGATTTGCGAAGCCAAAGCTAAACTATAAGTACATTAGTAATTATAAAAATATTTTACCAATAAAAGTTGTTCATACATTAATAGCTATACGTCCTAGTTATATCACATCAAAAGCTACTTGATACTCGGGAACATAAAAATACATACGATTTGAAGGAGTACACTTCTGAAACTGAAAGTAAACAGCAAGGATGACGGAATTGAGCAATTTGCTAATTTACATGTATACATACATACATGCCAGCATCAACTCCGACGGCAATTGTTCAACAATTTTTATTTTGAACTGAAAACTACAATTTAAATTGTGCACCTATTTACACCGTAACATTCTACCGCAAAATTTTTAAAATGATTGTATTTGACATACATGAAATGTATGTAAAATCTCGTTTGTGCAGCTAAATTATTGAAAGTTCTACAATACATATGCAACCTATTCTTTGAAGAAACATTTGACTGGATGTTCCGAAATTAGAAGAACCTTTTACAAATCAGTTTTTTTGTATTTTTAGAAGAAATTTTCATTTAACTGGTAAAGATTACTTCACGCACGTTTGTATCATAGATTTAAAAAAAATACGTAGACTAGAAAATTGTGGTGATCATAAATGTATTTTTACGAGTGTATTTTACGTGTTCTTGTGACCTTCGTAAAGCCATAGGAAAGAAAGAAATGCAGTGGCATTTTTTTAAATATTGACGGAGGTATAGTCTCATCTTGATGATGGGAGGGTAATCAAGGTTCTAGAATGAGTAAAAAATATATTATGTAGTAAAGCAGTACGAGGAAATTGAAACTATTGGGCTGGCTACCTATCTACCTACACATATTCTATATTTACCAACTCATTATTTTAACCTTTTACTGTTGACAAGTAATGTACAACTGATAGATTCTTATTTTCACATTTTCAGTTTTTTGTGTGGTCGTGTTCAATGTGTTCATGTTAGAATATCCAAGTCCGGTACCTGGAGCAAAATCTCTGGTTTAATTCACACACTTACGATTTGACCATATCTTTCGTTTCCATTTTGCTCCTTTCACTTTTTTGTTTCTCTTCCAATGAACATACCATATTATTGTTGACCTAGATAATCGTAAACTTCTGTATATTCAGCGCTTTGAAAGTATTCAACTGTGAGTCTGAATAAAAGTGAAAAAATGGATTTTATTGTAAAAAGGATGTACGTTTACTTAATATTATTGTACTCGATATTACAGCAATGTGGCAAAAAATTAAAAAAAAGTAAAACTATAACCTTCTACCTTTACACTAGTTATTCATGCATCAAAAATTAGATTACATTGTGGAGCCGCATCGGAGAAAAAAAAATAAATGTTTACGTTACTTGTACTAAAGTCTTATATGTACTATGTATGTAGCTCATAAATTATGTACGTCTCCTAAATGTGAACGAGAATGGTTACGTCGTTGGGAAAAGGGATTAATGTGTACTAGAACATAAGTACGAATTACATACACAATGATCGCTCAATCAAGAGTAGCAAAAGAATATTGCATGTGCATAAATTATTTCACTAAATTGAACGTTTATCATTAAAGAATCATTCTAGCGAGGATCAGTGAATGTCAATGTAGAAGTTTTACTACATGGCAGTCTGTAAGTAAATTAAGTAGAAAGAACCAAAGTCACGACATAAGACGTAAACTTTTATGATGATGATAGGTCGTAACAGCCATAATCAGAGGGGTAGACAGACCATTTCAAATTGTTAAAAGCGTAATTTGTACTTTTGAAGAAACGAAAGTCTTTTTTGGAACTGACGAATGTAGAAAATAGCAATTTTATGGATCTTTTGGTAACCGTTTTTTTTGTACCCAAAAATCTTTACTAGAGTGTGTACTGTGTACATTATCATACCAAATTTGTTAGAATTTTAAGAGCGGCAACCTGTAAGGAAACCATTTATTTCCCCTTTTTTGTCCGACAAGATTCACCAACGAATAAAAACAAACAACTGTCTTCAATGTTACGTAACCAGTGCTAACGATGTAATAAGTATTTTGTGTGAAAAACCTCTTCCAAAATAGAGTCCATCATCAATTTCTGCCAACCTTGGCGTCTCTCTGACTCACAAATTTTTTTGTTATACTTAATATGTAGAGACTTTAATGTGGATGATGGAAGTTCATAAAAGCGCTATTAACTGTTGTACTCTGCATGTATTAATTTTTTTAAAATCTGTAATAAATGATGTAATATACGAAATAAATATACAAATAAACGTTATCTGTCAAACATAAATGTTGAGAAGAATACAAAAACTAAATCTATAACTAGCGACTACTCTTTATAAAAAAAATGAGGGAGATTTTTTTTTCGAAGAATTGTGAATAAAAACGGTCGTTTGAGCCGAAATACGAAATGGAGTTCTTGGATGCTTAATTGCTGTTTCTCACTTTTATTGCTTTAGGTAAGCATTGTTAGTTAACAAGTGTCATGGAAGGAAGGATGACATTCGCATTATTTTCACTTTTTTAAATCAGTTCGAAATTGAAGTCCTAGGGTCTCAGAGCACTTGCTCAGCTTTTTTTTTAAATTCATCTTATTTCATCAGCAGAATATTTTAGAATGTGGTTTTCTGTTTTTGGGGTTGCATATATTTGCACATTTGTGGGAGCTCTGCAGAAATATAACTTATCAGAGGAAGAAAGTGTAACCACTTTATCAAACATTTTCATTGATGGAATGACCACAGTTCCTACAGGCGGTTATGTGGGCTCGGAGGTAACAACCGAAGCAGACCCCCTCTATCTGGAATGGGATTACGAATATCTTTCAAGACAGGTTGGGATTTGAGATGGAAGTTGTTACTCAATCAACATTGATAGTACTTTACTGGACAGAATTGTTCAACTAAGTGTCATCATTGTATTTAAAATTTAGGAATTTTGGAACATGAACAAGTACGAGTGTCAGAATGGATCGATGGTGCCTAGCTCGTATTTAAGAAAAAAATACGGGGAATGCAAACGTATTCATCGCACTACTCCTCTGGTAATAAAAATTTATCTATGACAAATCATTATTAGTAGAAACCTTTTCAAGTATTACACTCCTTTACTATATCGTCGATATTCCACATTCAAAGTGCACCAAAAATTGCGAGATGGCGATAACAATGTTGGTAAGTTACTTGTTAACGTGATGATAATATTATTCTATATCCTCCTTTATGTAACAACTCTACATTTTACTAACTGCATCAATGCTGTATCATGAATCATATTATTACAGTTGGGGGAAAAGCGCATACCAACAATAGAACTATTTTCAGATTTCTTTGCTGTGGTTCTTCCCGAAAAGCTTTGGAATCCTGCCATAAGGCACTACAGAAAGTGCTTTGACAAATTCGGTAAAAAAAACAAAAATTTAGCTAAAACATAATGTTATATTGCTTAATAGTTTTCCCCAATCTATCTTGTACATAGGTCGAAATGATTCTCATTTCCTGGATTCAAATTGTGGTGGACCCCAGAATTTTTTTACGTGTACTAAAGAATTCGATACACACATGGTACGCCGAATTACATATAACCGATTACCTATTTTACGATTGATAATTACTCTAGAATGCTGACGACGCTACTTCTGGATTTTTGTTTTCAGGTCTGTTGAAATTTCCCAACAAAAAGTTCTTGCGGACTGGATACCGGTTAGGTTCACAAATACTCCTTTAATGGGTTTTCCACGTTGATTGTGTACAGCGTGTACCATTTTGGTGATATCAAAACATTTGTGTACATGTTTCAATCGCACCCTGCTCATTAATTAAAGGTATTTCCACCCGAAGAGTTACTCACGCCCATCACATGTTGCAATGCAATATATGCAAATGCGTATTGAAATTAAGTTGAAATAAACTATACTGTCGCTTTTTCATGCTACCTAAACCCTGGAGTCAAACTGTTATTTTATATCATATTTTAATTCATACTTTATAATTCACAAAATTCTGGCAATTGCGGAATATTAATTTTTGAAGCTTCCAGGATTGCGTGCTCGTGAGTTCATGTGCTAGAATATGATGATGACCACTCGGCTCGTGTTAAAACATAATTTAGCCTGACACACGCAATTTTTATGAATTAAATATTTCATTATTTATTTTGACGGTGAGCTTCTTTCATAACTCAGAAACAAAAAAGACAAGATCGACTTTGCATTTGCATCTTCCTGTTTCGTCCACCTTGGCCAAATAACCAAGATAAATAAACTCATGCAGGCACATGTACCCCGGTTGCATAAATTCGTTCGTACTACTGAATTACGGTAGTGGCTATAAACTTGTTGTTCTTCTTCACTGCGTTTAAATGAAGCTGACCTTGCTTCACTTGTACGTAATCTTGAGGTTGCTTGCACTTTGTACTGCGTTGCCTCCTCTAAAAATACTTTTTTAAAGATGTAATGTTGATGGTGATCATATAAGAAATGAATTACAGAAAGAAACGAAGTTGTTATATGATTAAAGGATTATTTAACAACAATATCGCCCATTAAACTCTTTAGCAAGCTTCTAATCACGCAGAAGTGCACCGAAGAAACTTTTAAAGAAGGAATTCTCAAGCAATTATGATTAAGAACAATTTAATTAAATCCTTTGAAGCAATCACACTTTTCTGATGATATTTTTGGACAGGTATCTATCGTGTGGGAAATTCATTTTCATCCTGTATTGTTTCATGTTATCTTTCAAAAAATAAATGTATTCTTTCTACATGACGTGAGATCATTAAGGTACTCTATAATATCTTTTACAAGATACAATAGCAAGTTAACACTTTTTTTTGCTTAAAAAAATAGAAGCTTTAGTGTAGTGCAGCACGCTCCATAATCGTCATGTAACGGTTGGCTGCTCTGAAAATGAATAATTACGTCGTGCTTTCTGATTTCCATCAACAACCTGGTTTAAGTGCAGTGTGCACATTTTTATGTCGGCAAGCCACATTGAATGTATGCCCAGAAACGCCAGAAACCTCAGACTCCATGATTCATGCGACATGAGGCTTTCAGCTTTCTCATTTGCAAGCAACAGTCATGAAATATCAAGCCACTACCATCATGGAATAATTTAGTCAGAAACTTTTAGTGACCTTTGGAAATTTTTCTCAAACTTGAGCTTCCTCTGCTAAGTTTTTAATCCACCATGAATATCAAGAGATGGCTCGTGGTTATGGTATGGATAGGGTTAACTTGTGCGGCCGAAAAACCGAACTCCAAAGAGCTATTTGAGAAGTACCAGAAGCATCTAGAAGTACTCAAGAAATTGGCAGAAGATGGAGGTCACCCTGACCCAGAGTCAATTACAAAGTTTGACGAGGACGTTTGCTACACTTACGACTGCATTGAAGCCGGTTACATCCCCACAAAAGATCTTATTAGAATGTCGAATATACATTCAGAAGCAAGTCATTAACACATATTTTATGCGCATTTCAGCGAAAGAATTCATGTTCGCCACTAACTTCACGGAGGATCCCTGCAAAGATGGGAGTTGGCTAAAATACACTTGTGTCCGACGAACCCTTCAAATGGACGAGGGGGGCGATGAGCTGAATGACATTTTCCAGCAAAGTCAAGTGGGATATTTGGGTTCCGTTGCTTTAGGACAGTCTCTGGGTAAGGTACTTGTCGAATGTCTTCATAATTGTTCGGTTTAAAAGAGATAATTAATTTACCCCAAAAATACTTTGTTGTGTGACATAAATCTGCTACAGTTCTTCTGGAGCCGAATAAGTCAGATTTGCTCGTCATGAAGAAGGCAGAAGTTTACTATGATCAGTGTGAGAACTGGAAGGAAAAGACTGAAAATGACACGCAAGTGGACACAATTCTAAGTTACTTGAACACACTCGGTGAGTGGCCACTTCTCACGGGAGGCGACAACCCAGGGGACAAATTTGACTGGCAGACAATGATGGCAAATACAGTCAGAATTGCGGTGGCCTATGGTGTTGCTCCATATTTGTTTGATATTTTCATTGAAGAAGGAGACGTGCCACTGGTCAGACTGCACTCACAAGAAAAAATAGAATGAATTTAATGCTAATGTTTGATCCAACAATTTCTAATTATTTATTTAAACTGTGATTTTCCACAAAGTTATTTACCGGAGAGCTAAATCTTCACAAGGAGAACTCAGAAATCGTTGAAATCATTAAAATTATGAGTAAAGGAAATAGGACTGTAGATGAAGATGACGAGCAAATTAAGGAGATGCATGCCTTCATGTCCAATTTGACTCATCCGACGGAAGAAAAGATTGAGTCTTACGAGTTGAAGAACATCACAGACAATAACGACTTTGGAAAAAATGTGGAGAGATAATTAAAATTTCAATTCAAACGTCAAAATAAATTCTTTTTTATAAACATTTTGCCTTTTGAGTTTTGAAATTTTGCTTCTTGTTTTGCAGTTTGATCTGGAACAATTTTATATAAAAATGTTGGAAGGAACGCGCGTGGATATCACGCCTGCATCCACCGTTGCAGCAGACGTGGAGTGGCTTGTTACTCACGTAAAAGCAATTAATGAAGCTAACCCTCGAGTCATTGCAAACATTTTATTCTTGCAAACTGCTGCAGCAATATTAACCAGACTCACCACGCTGACCCATGGACAACATATGCCAACACTTCAAAAATACAGAAGGTTTTACGCATGCAATTTTAGCATTATAATTTACGCCAAGCTTCTTTAATTAATATTCCGATTATTGCGAATTTATTGTCAATTTGCTTAAAATTGCAAAGTTTTTATTTTGTTTCACGAAACAATATAGTCAAGTATCGCTGGACTGTTTGCGAGAAACTTACGAAAAATTTGATTACGCAATGTCTCANAAACCTAATTTGATTACGCAATGTCTCATGCGTACATCACAAAATATTACAACTCTCGCGCGACTCCAGTGGTAAGCTGTTGTGATTCCATTACTAATTATAGTACGTAGTATTTGTAATTTGGTGTTACTAAAATATTTTTAGTCGATTTTACGATTTTCTCAATAGCTAGTTGATATTGTGGAAAACCTAATTTGATTACGCAATGTCTCATGCGTACATCACAAAATATTACAACTCTCGCGCGACTCCAGTGGTAAGCTGTTGTGATTCCATTACTAATTATAGTACGTAGTATTTGTAATTTGGTGTTACTAAAATATTTTTAGTCGATTTTACGATTTTCTCAATAGCTAGTTGATATTGTGGAAAACCTCAAGAAAGGTTATGCTGACACCATAAACCACGCAGATTTTCTCACATCGCAGACAAAAGTCCATGCCGTGGACAAAGCGAAAAGCATTCACACGTTTATTGCCGCAGATGCTTGGGTTTTGGACGATAATAAGATTAATGACTACTACAAAAATGTAAGCAGGTGTAAATCTGTCCACTTAAAAATGTGTCTACGTCAACAATTGCATTAAATTCCCTCGAAAACTAATTATTTATTTGACAGTTAAACGTTTCGCGAGACGAGAACTTTGTTCGTAATCACGTGGCAGGCTTAAGATTCCACTGGGGCAAGTTCTTGGAACTGACACATCCAAATATGTTGGCAGGAATTTATATAATTTAAAACTAATACTCCTAATTATTACTATATACAAATTACAACGGTTAAATAATGTATTTTTAAAGATTCAGTTATCTTATTGGCGACGCATACACGGGATTTGTCAGCGCCAAATATAGTTACCACTTTAATCAATTAAGTAAGTGCAGAAGAATGTGAGCTTTTCATGTCCCACTAAACCCTGGCAAATTCCTGAGCAAAAGCTTATTTTGAAATTTTATAAAGGAATACAAGCAGCATTGGTACAACGACCCCTGTTCAGTTCAAAATATCCTGGGTAAGATCAATGACAAGTCTGACGTAGTGTTTAATTTAGTTTAAAAATTATAAAACAACGAATATTTTTTATTTTATTTCAACAGGTTCATGAACTACGCCGGGATTGGATCTGTGCTTTCTCATGAACTGGGACACAGTTTTGACACAAATGGTACTTTCGGTGGAATCTTTCGTGAAGCTTAGAAGGATGCTGAGAGTATACAATTTTTATTTTTGTTGTTTTCCAG
>JAHZNF010003598.1:0-10852 GCA_027744215.1 Troglopedetes dispersus | reverse complement strand
AAGAGAGAAAAAATTAATTTGCTGCATCTGTCAGCTTCTAATATGCACCGATATGTACCTATATAAGCCTCAGATAAAGATGGATTGAACCGTTCCAAATTACGCTTTCGACACAGTCTCGTACTATCTAGCTTTTAGTTGGTTTTCCTGTCATGAAATTATGTGCTGGGTTGTGGTGAGAGGTTGATGAGTAAGCGAGATGAGGGGAATGGACAGGAATGTTAATTCTTAGTAAGGTTTAATAATATTGGTGGCCCATGAATCCTTCCATCCTTAATCATTTCCAGACATGCACCTTGGTTGGCACATTTTCGTGTCTCTTGATGACAACATATTTGTCTTTGGAACAGAATTTTTCAGACTTCTACCCAATGAAGGCAAGAAGTTCATCAACAAATATTTCGTGATTTTCATACGAAGTGGACAATATTTTCTCTCTTTTTTTGTGCTGCTCTCCATTCTTGTCGTAGCTTTAGCATAGGTATTGAGAACAATATTTTTTGCAAGCATTTTTATGTCTTGGTTTACACTGGAGGGCATGATTATGAATGCTTTAACATTTTCTATTTCAGTCGTAATATTAGAAGGGTGCAGAAGTGTAACACAAGCACCTCCAAATGCAAAAACACATGTGTACTGGCATGATCTGAAGTGGTTTCTTCTCAAGTAAAATTATTTACTTGGATATCGATTTTGTCTCCTGCCTTGCCCTTCCACAAACAAAACACGAATTTTTTTTTGGCAGATTTCGTTCGGAGGAATTACACATATTAAGTATTTATATGCACTGTATACATGGAAATAGGAAAGTACATGAATCCTTAAATTCCCCACAAACTCATCTCACTACTTGCTGTCCAAAATGTGATTTGTGTTTCATTCGTTTCAGTGACTGACGAAATTAGCGAGGCCATACGACTTCAAACCCTTTTATTGTTTCTTCAAAACTAGATGTAAGCATACAGGCAGGGTATATCTAGTAAAAGCATAAATCAATTAATCCCTTGACCCATATAGTGGTGCTTGGTACTACACTGACTACAGTATTTTAAATAGAATCAAATTGTACCATCATCCACTCTCAGTGTCATTTTACCACGTGATTGTAAAAAGAATTGCTGCCATGCAGTCCATTTTACAATGATATATTGAGCTTGAAGTTGATAACAACACACGTGCCCTTTCCACCAGATCTTTAATTTATGCAAATCCTTAAAGCAATATCCAACTCATTTGAACAGAATTCATTACAATAATGCCTACTTACGGCTCGCCATTTGCTTGTCTTCCTAGCTATGTATAAGTATGTAAGTAGGGGAAACGTGACGCAAGAAGAGAACAGACGTCAACGATATATGCATGGACTAAAACTTCCTCCATGAAAAGTTCATACCATCAAGGCTAAGGTAAAACTTTGCACATTTGGGAGACACGGACATTCTGCCTTTTAACAGATTATGTAAGGCCGATTTTTTCTATTCCCTGCTGTGCTAGGTTTGCTAAGTGGTTACATATTTACGACTTGGACTCATAAAAAGATGTCAATTGAGATAATAATACAAGAATAGCGGAAATAAATATTTTCAGACTCACCTTCCAAGTGAATTTGACAAGAATGATGATGGTATCACAAGAAATCGGATGTCATCCTGGTGGCTTCTTAATGAGTTGTAATTTAAGGAGTTAATTAAAGTAGCATATGTTCTCTTAGTTTACAGAATGAACATAGTTCACTAAGTTCGTTTCCAAAAATATACGTTTTATCTTCGAATCGTTTGGTAAAACTTAAAATTAACTTCAGTCAATGCAAGATCTCTTTCAGTTTGAGAACAGCTCTGGTAATTTCCCTTGAAACACTTCAAGATATACTTTTCCATGGAAGAACTTCAGATATGTTTACTTTTTCAACTGCAAAATGTACAAAGACGCGAGAATTGTTATAGATAAACTTTCTTGTCATTGGTGTTAAAACATACAATAATTGTATTTTTTGTTTAGGTAACTACTATCAACGTATCGTGTGAGATCCTGTGACTCAGTCTAGCAGAAAGGAAGCAGTAAAAATATTTTTTAAAACTCATTTTATGCAGGGCCGTTTAAGTACATTTTTATGCTCAAGTCAGCAGAATGAAAAAAGTCAGTCACAATAAATTGGGTGAAAGAAGTGACTACACTTTCCATAAGTTCAATCCTAACTCTAACAACTAACATGTAACTTGTGTCATATTTCCCATGTGCATGATGGCAATGTCTTTGACCGCAAACGCTTTCCCAGTATATATTTAAGTCTCGATGTGATTCTGCTCAGATACGTTTATGTGGTTGTTAGTCTCGCCAAAACTCCCCAGTTCTTACACGCACAATATTTTAGAAACATATGTTGCCTTATTATCTCATCTCCAGTACCTACCATCGAGTCACTTGCCATAATTCACCATTTATCAACATTTTCAAGATGTTCTTCGTGCGCGACTCTCTCCTCCTTCATGCTAGCTCGAGCAAACCGTTTTTCTTTTTTCAGCAGTCAGACATTTCACTATTGTCCTTTTGACTTTCGCTGACATCGTAACATCATTACTTTCCCCGTACAAAATACACATTAGCCTCATCATCAGCAGCAGCAATACTAATCTAGCCTGGAAACGAGTAATTACTCCTTGTTATTTATTTACAGCTGGTTTCCTTCCCTTCTCTTTTAAATGATCCTTCCTAGCGTTCCGAAGTGAACAGCTCTAAATATATTCCTCTGCTGAGTACACACATATACAAACACACAGAGAGAAAGAGTCTTACGAGAGATGCTGGTTCGTGATGATGATCAGTCTGTGCAAACACGATACGACGCACAGTACAATAATACCAATGTGACACTGCAACTATTATTAAGGCCCTGTGTACACCAGCGTAGTATCGAGCGGATTATTACTACATCCGCATCCGATACTTTAGCTTGAACGTGAAGCATAGTTTTGCAGCTTGGAAAAGTAGATGGGAAAGCTACAGCAATCCGGAAATCCAGCTAGCAGAATCAGGTCACAGTGACACAAGACCCATGTACTTCTACTCAAGTGTAGATGCTTGCTAGCAGCTTTCATGTTTCGTACAAGAGAAACTATTTGACCTTTTTTCTAGTGGTCTCAGCAAAACTAGAAATACTAAAATGAAACGAACTTGCAGCAAAGTACTTACTAATAATTGAGCTGACTATAAAGAAGTAATGAATAAAATTCGGAGAGCTAATGTACTTTTTTATACTATGAGCGTTCACCAGATACTTCTCCGAAACTTTCAATAATAACTCTTGCAGATAACAGCAGTGACTCGGTAGTTAAAGTGGTGTTTCTACTTTTCTGTGGCTGTTGTTGTTGCTATTGTTGTTGTATTTGTGTACGTGGTGATTCGACGAACAAATAAAAAATGGGAGGATTATCTCTTACGGATTGGAACTAAACGAAATTGAGGAAGGATCAATTACTGATGATGGTTTCTCCGGTTTTATACACGTATAATCTTTGTGAAGTCACTCCTGGCATTTGTACTTCTCTTCAATTTCTTTATTTTTATTTCTCATGGTGACGATGACGACGATGAAAATTCACACACATGGTGTTATCTAAGAAGATATTAGTGCAACTCCACGTCCTGGACGAACTCTAAAGATTCTAGACATGTACTTTGTTGATCTAAACTTAACGAGAAATTCTAGCAAATCACAAAGTTCTAGCGTGGAATGACAGAAATATTATTCTCACTGACGACAATGAGCTAAACGGGAAAACAATGTTAAGGAAATAGTAATAAGAGAAAGTGGGAAAGTGTGAGAGAAAATTAATATTACTAAAGTGCTGAGCAAGTCAGCTGCTCCTCTGGTGCTGAGCTCCTCCACTATGCTACTGCTACTATTCGCCTCTTGTTTCAATTCTTGCCTTTCGTCAGCCACGAAATAGTAGTAGTGAAAGCTCGCCGAGGAAAATGTAACCATACTTTCTGTTTTTCCATGGACAAGTATTCTGGAGTGACGTGCGTACTGGGACTGGGAGACGAAAACGCTGTTGGCAGCACTGCTCTTTCTTATGCTTCTTGAGAATTAAAAAGAGTGAAATCAAGTTGGTGGCACACACTTGCAGTAGTAGCTTTAGTCAGCTTCAGTCATGTTACTCACAAATATAATAATGAAATCTAGTTCTGACGATGCGATGGAGCTTCATAGTGTGCCCATCCAGAGAGCTCGGTCTGGTTCACCAGCTTGTCTAGAACTGAAATGGTAGAGGAAAGAAGAGCCAGGGAAAAAGCATTTCCTTCTTATGCAATTCGGCTAAGGTACACACACATTGAATGTGGAAATGGAAATATCATGGGAAAGAGTCCACACAAGGCCATACCTAGACTTAATGTCTCAGAAGTTTAGACCTGGGGTTCTCCAGACATTGCTGATGCTGGTTGGTGGTGGTGGTACAGGCAGTTTAGGCTGTTGTTGTTCTCCATTATACGACACGTATGTTGTATCGCGGTGGTATTGTGTCCAAGTGTCCATTGGTGGTGGTGCTGTTGTGCCACTACTCTGTTGCTTCGGCTATACAACTTCCAACATATTTATTAGAGCTGAACATATTATAATACATAACGCCATCAATTCATTCATTTTAAGTCAGTCAGCCAGCAGCAGGCTGGGAACAGTTGTTGCTTTCGTGCTCGCTGAAGTGTATATACAATTTCTTCTCGAGTGAAAGTGGTTGGTACTGGTCGATGTTTTCTTACATCAGTAGTATTACATTATGAATCTTGTAGAATGTGAGTACTCCCGCTGCTAAAGTATGATAAGCTCCTTCAGTTATTTTTGATGGTCCACCTTGTATCTCACTCCGTTCTCATATTTTCCCTGTGCGCTGAGTAAAAGTCTTTTCTGCTGCCCAACGGCTGCTCCCTGGTTGAAGACTGCCTGGTTCCTCTGCACTCCACATCAATTCAGATTCAGATGGAGCTATAATAAGGAGAATGTGCTCCCATACTTTGTATTACACTTTCCCTCTGCTTGAATATCATCTTCGCTTGGTGGCCGTGTACGTGCACAGAAGGGGTACCCATAGATTTTCCTCTTTTCATACCACATACTACTTACATTGTCGACGCGTTCCTTTTTTTATAATCTTTCGCAGATACAATGGGGAAGTAATATTCATTTCAATGGATTCGGAAGAAAGAAGAAAGCAAACTTGTGTGCTCAGGGAAAACGCTGCACCACAAGATATCTGGGACTCGGTTGCACATTTATTTGTACAAGATCATTTGAAGTATTGGAATGAAAGTAGTTGAATGAGCTTTATGGCGATGGACTATGTACCTTCGCATCCACTTTTATGATACCTACACTGTAGTAGTTTGCAATATGTACAAAAAAGTATTATCCCTTACTCCTTACATATGCGGGTTTTTTATCTTAACTCATCTACAATTCTTGCTTGTCGTTCTTCTGTCACTTTCACATGTTACATTTCCTGCATTTTTCCTTTTTGGTTTGAGGAAAGTTTATTACAAGGTTGGTGGCAGTAAATTTATAAGGATATTCATATAAAAAAGTATAACATTTATTTCCTTACCAAGTAAGATAATATAATATTCATGAAAGCTATACCTTCTGGTGCACGGAATGGACAGTTCTCATTTCATAAGGGGAAAATAATGCTGCCTGCATTATTATCTCCCTGCACACATGGTGAATCTGCCAACCGATTATGCACGCCTCATCCATACACGTCATCCGTCAACATCCAAAATCTTTTCGTTTATCATGAAACGGGAAATTATTAGATATAAAAGGGAGCTTACGGTGAACTCATCCCAAATTTTTCCAAGATGTAAGATATTCATTTTAATTTCAAAAAGGAAAAAGTAGAGCCAAGTATTACTGTGCATAATAAGCATATTTTTATACCGACATATGATTTTAATGAAAGTTGTATGAAAATAATCTTCGAAGGGATTGATAATTATACTTATGTCGCCCGAACTCCAGACTTGAAAAATATGCGACCACGTTAATTGACCTCTACAAGTGGCGCCATTGGTTGTAAATTAAAACTAGTACCAATGCTGGTTACAGAATTTACCAAAGTCAGAGATTCCTATACTAACTTATCGTATTTTTGCTTGTATCAGTTATTGCTAGGCTGCTTTATAAAAAAAATGCTGCTTAGTAAGTTGGATAAATTAAAAAGTGGTACAAATATTAGGAATACATAGCATCAATGAAAATTATCAGAAAATAGTAATAAACAGTCCTTTGCAACAAGACACAATAGCAAAACATTGGTGGACCTGCAAGATTCAACTTTCACCAAGTGGAGGCTTGATAGTACAATAGGTGATCACTTAGAAAGCGCATTATTTATGCGAAGTTTATTCTTTAATTGTGATGCAATGAAAAGCGTTTTGATGAATTGGTGGAATTTTGGTTCAATGGGTTTGGATGCTCGTTACGATGTAATCTAATTGCCCCAATTCATTTTCATCTACTGTCTCTCCATTCACAATAGTTGGAATTAAGCCTTTTGTTGAACTAGGTTATTATTATCCAATTTATGCTTGTCTGATTATCTCCATTTTATTTGCTCCACCATTCGTAAAATATCAACAGAAATTGACAATTTTTTCTGAAAGTATTTTAAATTACAAGCTAAAGTTTCACAAAAGTAATTTAATCAAACCAAGAAAAAAGACATTCATATGACCTCATCGAATGACTTAAACTAACATGTTCAATTTGATTAAAAACTTCTCTGTTTTTACAAATAAGTGAATTCTCTAAGTCCGAAAATTCATGAAAAGAGACTCAAATGGTTCACCGCATCCATAAAGTATGATTTAAGTGACTGATTAGTAATTGATTACATTGACATGTTTTGTTATTGTTTGGCATGTTTGTTGAAGCGGTTCAATGTTTCGGTGAAATCATCTTTTTATGGGTTTCATTAGCCGATTCGAATATATAATTTACTTTTCCTGCCTATTACAGTTTTTATTGTAGTGTTCATTGCAGAGTCAATACAATCATGACTACTTGTACTTACATGGCTTTAAATTGTTCAAGAAGCTTCAAGCTTGTAGCGTAAAGTCCATCAGACACCAAGTTTGTCTTCTAACAATGCCAAAACAATTACCTTTCTTTTAATCTACCCACAACTAAAGCAATCTCGACAAGAAAGTTAATGTGACTGATAATCAATTAGATTTCAAATTAAGTTAAGTACATAGTTCAAACATTACTTAACATGGCAGCTTTTGCCAACAACGTAATCATTTGATAAAGTTCTTCTTTTGTTGCGAAGACTACTACGTGGTATTTGACCCTTTAAAAATATAAAAACAAATATGTAATACTGATTCAGTATTTTCTTTATATTTATACTAGCTTTGTTTAAGATGAGTAACTTGTACTTAAACGAGTTAGAAAGGCATTTTTCAATACATCTTTTCTTGTTCCTATGGAGCTAATTTTCAAAACCTTTGCAACAGGTCTGAAAAAAAGACAGCCGAACTTTTAATTCAGTATTATAAATAAAGTTTTGAAAAGAAATCGAGGAGCTATTGCTGATCACTTCAACTTCAACGATGAGTGAAGTGAAGGTCCAGCTCAACTTTCACTGGTTGGGAATCACTTGTTTGTAGGTCCAACTCTTAGTTATTATCGATGACGGGCTTCTGCTTGTATTTTCTTTGTTAATTTTCTTTGCCTTCAGCGTCGCTTTCGGTTCTCGATGGAAAAAGCAGCGGTGTTCAGAAAATTCTTGGTTCAGATCGCGGAATTATGTCAAACTGAGAGATGCTAAAACTGTCATATTCTTACCGCCGCTAGTGTTGTAATACAGCCGACCACACAAATCGGTGATAATTTTCGTACAAGAAAAGGTTGGAATTCTTTTCCGTTTGTCCGCAGCTCTGTTCAAGTGAACTCTACGAAACCAAAAGTTAGTTGGTTCTTCTTTCTCTGATTCTCTACTATACCACTTTTACATGTTAAATTTTCAGTTCAATTCCCGCAATCTTGAATTTTTAATGCCAAATACACGGACGCCGCCTTGACGGATGGACCCGACAAGAGTAAAAACATAAGTACCACGGTTCAATCGTAGTCATAATAATTCTGTATACATACCACGTCTGGGAAGCCCAGGTTTGTCATTTTTGTTCTCCTTGTATGCCTTCATAAAGGGACAATATTTTTTTGGTCGCATTGAGCAAAACCAAATATTTCTCCTGTGCTTTCCAAACATTCGTGTCCACTCCACAACGAACGGTGAATCAACGATGTTTTCACTCGGCTTGGTGTGCTCCGATGATCTTGGATTAGCCAATGGTTTGAATACCATGACACTTTGTATGTTAGGATATTGGACTTTTCCATGCCACTCAACTCGACCATGATTTATTTTATTGTGAAACCAATCGTCATTTTACTGGTTATGTTGACGCTACGGTGGCAAATTTAGCAGTGTCAATGGACTATGAAAAATCCTGTTGATTCTAATGCTGGTATTACTTCTAAATATGATTGTGCAGTCGTTCGTTGTTGTGAAGACATGAAATCACGTTAGCAGAATGAAAACCAATTAAACCAATATGTGATTTTAAAATACATTGGTAAGTAGTCTTTACTCCTAAACTGTATTGTATGTTATATAAACACCGGGTCACTTCCAATGAATATTATAGTTTAGTTTTATTGCGAAGTTTGCATTCCAAGAACAGGAACCGCAGCTCTCCTTCTAAACATTCTGTTCCCTTCTGGAAATATCAAGGATCGGTTTTTCCGAACTTGGTGCGGATCGCTTCGATTGCCTGTAACAAAACGAAGATGGTTTGCGTATTGAATTATTTGTTTAATATGATGCGAGGTTTTTTTCTCACAATCTTCGACATTTTTAAGCGTATGGAGGAATTTCTGGACAGCTGTAATAACCTGTGGGTTTACTTATTTCTGACACTATGCTGTTCAGAATTCTCCATTCATACTTAATACTTGATAGAACCGGAATTATCATTTATTCCCTCATACAAAATCCTTTTAGCTCCAAAAGTGCAAACTAACTGCAAAATTGTACGCAGTGGTGTCTTTACTTGGATAGTTTTAGCTGTTATTACGGTTCCTTCATACAGAAAGTAAATATAATCCACTCAGCCCATTTCAGAAAGAGTCCTAGAGAAAAGGTAATGTTTTATTTAAAGGGAATAGGTCAACCAAAAAATCTGAGAGGGGCAGTCTGGGAAACTAGTGTTTTCTTTTAGACTACTCAATAAACTTGTTATGTACAGCAATGGGAAAGCGGACAACCTAAAGGAGCTTAAACTCTTCCATAAAAGCATTTCCAGACAGCATTTTTACTGTCTTTCTTGCACATCTGCTCTGTTTTCGAGTAAAGTACGTTAATTCCCTGAGTCATCTTTCTCCTCCACTTTGTCTTATATTTAAGAGATGGAAATGGAAACCTTTACTGCTCAATCCAACGCATTTTTACTTAAGCTACAAAAACTACAAACAAAATTTACAATTTTACATTACAGATCTTTGGTGGCATTGTGTATTGGTAGAACAGAGTATTATTTTGCATAAATCATTTAGACGGAATTGCTGGCTTCTGCAACTATGTTTGACGTTGGACAACCGTTAGCAAAAATGGCTTCCCATGTTCCTGCCAAGACTAAATTGCACAGAAGTAAATAATACGCAAAAATTTGAAACCTCTATTTACTTTTACTGTGTTTTAACACTGCCCACATTTTGGCCTTCTGTAAGTTCTGTGTAATCCTCTCATAAATTTGAAAACAACTCATAAAAGATATTTAGAAAAACATTCATTCTCTTCCCTATATCTACATATATAAAGAATAGGTGCACGCAGTTTCAAGAATTTGTGAACACTGCAACTCATACACTTCTGAACCTGCAAAGACAAATCTTATGTCATTCCATTTTACCATGTAAATGACCTGTACATGACCAAACTAGTCACAGATTTTCAAAATTTTGGCTAATGAGGATGTGGTAGTTGTAGATCCCACCTATACACGATACTCAAATCAGAAAACGCGGTTGGAGAAAGCCCCCATCATGTTACTAAATTGTTTGTAAAATGACACAGATTCCTGTTGGTGTCATAGTTAAAATTTAAAAACTTAAAAAAAAGGCTTTCAATGGTGATCCTTGCAAACGGACTTCTTTAATTATTTCCAGGTCTATTTCCATCATTCCGACGGGCCTGTTTACTATTACTTTCAGTATATTCTAGTAAAAATTTCTCTGTCCATGAAACGTCTCACGTTTATAGCCACTAGCATTGTCTCCCTGATGTAATAAAAGGAGTTTGGCGAGGAGGAGCACATTTTTACTACTCACTATTCACTACTCGTTTACTCCTGCATCCGGTGAAAATAAAAGAGAACGAGCCTTTTCATCTATTCACCTCAGCGTTCCCGTTTGCAATTTTTTCATGTTTTTTGTCAAGTTCTGTTGTTCCATAGAAGGGATCCGGAATACAAAGGAATTCTTAGCGCCTATGTTCCGGATGGTGATGATAGATGAAGGTTTCACGGAATTACTTTTATCCGCTATTTTCTTCACTTTTGATCGACCCTTCTGTCGCATGTCTCTAGGATCCAGAAATGCTGCAATAATATTGATAATACTGATAATAATTGTGTAAGAATTCTATAGGTATCTATGTAAATACATATACTTTCCCCAGAGAAAGCGGCTAGGTGTGTTGAAAGTGTATACAAAAAGACCACGAATACATGTGAACGAGTTTCTGGTTCTTTTCGTAAGATGTGAGTTTGGGTGTAACGTATGCCGCTATGA
>JAHZNF010003597.1:0-15216 GCA_027744215.1 Troglopedetes dispersus | reverse complement strand
CGTTTGCACATTTCATTCCAAGAGAGAGCGAGAGTCGCTAGTCGCTACACTCGTTACATCGCACACACGAAAAATCTACATTTTTTCCTTCATATATTTTTTTCCTCCAGTTTTATTTTTTGACACGTTCGTTATCCGCATAGAAAAAGGGAAACTTGACATTTATAAAGATAAATGTTTCACCAGCACGTGTTTTTATAACTGTTGTTGTTGCTTGTGTTGTTGTGGTGTATGGGAGCGATGGTGGTAATAGGGATACATTCACGTTTACACACTCCTTCTTCTTATTCATTTAGGTTAAGTAATGTGTTGCAACCAAAAGTGGCTGCTTGCTTCCTTTCAATAATAATTTAATAGACACACACACAGACACATTATCGTAGGCAAAAATCGTGTTATTACTCACTCTATTGTCAATTTTGTCAGTCACAATTTTTTTTCCTGGGGAAAAATATCCCTCATAAATTACTGACTCTTCCTTTTTATTCTCGATGATAACCACAGTGTAAATATTAGATAAGGCTATACCTAAGAAGGAAATAAGTTTAGTTGTTTCCTTTTTTTATATAGGCGTCTTTCAAATTAGGTGGGTGAGTGATGCTTTAGCTTGTGTGTGAGGTAATCAAACAAGCCTGAAGGAACAAGTTTTTCTCTTTCTAAATATTTGCTCTTACCTGGAGCAACTCCAGCAAGAGTATCTGTAGATTCCTCCTGGTATCTCTTACTCCCGCAACAAGACAAAGGCTGAGAGTGATGGTGGGGCCGGTCATGACGGCCTCCCGATCCAGAACTGCTGTCTCGAATTTCACGGTCTTCACTCCCTCTGGATCTGTCGCGGTGTCTGCCCAAGCGAGACTGAATGAGGAGAGATAAAACAAAAGCGCACAATAAATAAAACTATTTTCAAAGGAGAGAATCTTCTGGAATAAAAATATGCCAAGTTGGGAAAGATTTATAGAGTTTTATTATTTCACACATTAATGTGTACCAGTGCACCACTTTGCATTTTTACACACACAAAAAAAAACAATTACACTACTATGTACAATGTTATGTGATTTAGAAGGACATTACCATAAGAAACCTAAAACAGAGTTGCTTTCCCATTTTTTAAAAACAAAAACGTGGAATTTCTTCTCAGAATTTCAGCCACAAAGTGCATTCTATTTCAGCATATTCTGCTATGCTCTGACCATTGTGGCTCTTTCAAAGTAACTAAAACCCATGCGGGCTTCGCTCCTCGTATAATAAGATATTCTCATGTGTATGAGTGCGCAAAATTCAAGATGATAGAAACAGGTATATTGGTAGTAGTGGTGAGTGGCGAGCACAAGGTGCGCAAAAAATATTATATGATTGTGGTAATGAGCAACAAATTGTTACCACATACCAACTTGCATACGTGACCACTTATAAAACTACTTTGGTTTTTTTCTTGCTTGCTGGAAGGAGAATATTAGTAATATGGAAATCACTGGGAAAATTTATGATGCCAACGCACTCCAACGAATATTATCTTCCAAATGTTCCTTAAAATTTGAGCACTGGAAAATTTCTAAACAAGATAAGATTAGCCACGTGTTCAGCGTTTACCTTCAGGTGGGTGACGTAACCCGCCGCCCTGGCCATTAACCCCTTGGAAGGACTTCCCTCATCCCCACCCCCACCAGCTGAGGCGTCATATCCCGCATCTGAATCTCCAGAGTCGTGTCTTGCACGTTTCTGCGAAAGATAAAAAATAAAAGGTCAAAAATTTATGGTTCACTTTGTGTCTCCATTCCACCCAAAAATTTATCATGGAATGATGGCATATTAGGTACCTGGTGTTCATATATCATCACGCATGCTTTTTAAATGTCACATTAGACTTGTAAATTTTTCTGGATATCGATTTTTTCTTTTGCACAAACCTTCTCTGAGTTTTGGAGATTCGCGTCGGACCTGGAGAGGAGTCTGCTTACCCTCCCAAGTCGGCCGGAAAGACTAGGAGAAGAAGGCTGAGACTGAACCTCTCCAGCGGTCAAGTTACCCTTGGAGCTTCCCTGGAGCAGTGCTTTCTTCAATCTCTTTGGTGAGAAGGAGCTCTTCTTGCTGGGGCTTTTGGGCACGGGCAAGCTACTACTCCCGGAAGGGCCCGCCCCGTCTCCACCCTCATCCATTTTTCGAACACTTTTGCAGCTTAACAGCCGTCACACTGTCAAACTAGAGGGTGCTCATAATAATTATTATTGTCGTGAAAATATCTAACAACTACTATTTCTGAAGTCAACATTGGCTTGAAAGAAAAGAGAAGATGAAAAGTGAAAAGTGCCGCGATGGCGGAACGGATGTGTGTCAAAATAAATATACGTATTTATCCTCGTCGTCTCTTTTGTCTTTTTTTTCATTCAAGTGCACTACTATTCCAGCTTATTGCTTTGCGTAAGAATTGTGTTCTAAGATAACGGAAGCACGTTCAATACATATTTACATAAAAATATGTATTATGATGATGAGTTGGTTGTTGGTGTTGGAATAAAAAGACACGGGATTCCCATTCACAGTCACAATAATATTTCACATTCCAAAACACTTGGCGTCCTGGATGCTCCGTTTACAGGCCCGATTTTTTCTGGATAAAGCTTTCAAAGGAAGAGAAAAAAACAGACACACATATTTTTAGATTTTCAACCTGGGAATGTCACTTTTATTTTGGAAAATGTGAAATTTTGAGAAATGTTCCTCTATTCATGGAATCTCAACAATACTTATTTAGATAAGCAACGGTTTGACACAAGACGAAGCACAACTATAAACTGGAGATTTGTCAGCTGAACTCGTTTCACATACCATTTTGAAAAATACAAAACATTCCGTGTGTCGTTCAGAACTGGTTTTTTAATTTACCGCATATATAAATATATCACAATAGGAGAAGAAAAGAAAATGAGATAACCTCCTTTTGCAACAATTTTTTTGTTGCACAATCCCAAAACGAACAAATAAATTTAGCCTAACCCAACCTTAATAATATTTTTGTCATGTGTCTGAAAAAACAACGCGCACACTTATCCTCTCAAATACGTAACGCAGGTATACAAGTAAGTCAGTAAAGCACGTATAAAAAAACGTCCAACTCGCTTCAATCAAGCTCACGCTGGAGAAGACTTCTTTCTGACTGTCACAAAAAACGTACACAGCCTCGGGGACTCGAAGAAGGAAAAAAAACAAAAAAAAGTTGCTTTAAACTTTGCTTCAGTCACGCAGACAAGATGCTAGATGCACACAAGCATACTGTCGTGGTGGAGGTGGAACTATCTTACCTGCACGACAAGTGGATGCTTTGTGAGTGAGTGAACAGAATTTGAGAAGCACCTTCACTCTTTATTATCCAGCTTAAGTCTGCGCACAATAAAGTTACTGGAATACTGGGATGTGTACTTAAGTTTAGGAGCTTTATAAGCACATTATACGGTTTACACAAGAAAAAACTTCACACATCAACCGGACACAAAAAAGTGCCATGTCCTCTATAGGGTAATTTTAGGTGCATAAAGTATAATAATGCTGTGAAAAATTGTGAGGGGATATTGTTGTTATTTGCGTGTACTCTACTACTGCTGCTGCTGGAATGTTACTTAATGCATAGTCAATGTCGAGTCACTATTCTGACTTCTCAGAAGAGACCAGTATAGTCACATAAGCAAAGCTTATAGCTTTAGGTAAAAATACGTATATTTCTGCACACAATTTTTTATATAGTAAAAGTGGTCTCTATCTCTCGCTGGAGAGCAGAGCAACAATAAGCTCTTATGCACGGTCAGACAGACCGTGAGAAATAAACAACAATGGCGATAAATTACACGCGATAGATTTAAGCACTATAACGTCGTTGCACAATACACCCATTTTTCTCATAGTTGAAAATTATAATTTTCCGAGTCGAGAAACTACGCTGACGTTTTGTGAGCAGCATAGAGGAGGTTGGTTGGTTTGTGTGCTGATGTGCAACCGCGTCGTTTCATCGTGCACGAGAATTATAGTAATGATCATGTGGTCTCCACTAAACTAAACTCTTTTTTTGTGTGAGAGATGTGCAGAAATAAAAACCAGAGACCGACATTTGTTGCTTGCCCCAACTGCGCCGTCGTTTATATATCCTTTAAATTAACAAAAAAGGAGGTTGGATATCACAACGGAGATTTCATTATGCAAACCTAGATGAGAAGTGAAAAACTGATTTGAAAAGCTAATAATAATATTCCTATTCTGATGAAGAAACTATGTTGCAGAAAAAAATCCAGGATGCTGCAAGTATGAAACTTTCTGCCTCTTTTGATGTGAAAAAGGTAATCAATTATTAAGGAGTCGCAGAGGACGTTCTCACAACTATTAGAAGAGTCGTTTATAATCTAATTTGCATGAATAAAGGATGAATTATTCCAGGCCTGAAGTCTCTTGAAAAACTAGTCTTTTTACAACGAAAACTAGTTTGTTTTTGTTTAGAAATTATGAAAGAGGAACAAGAATGCTCCAGCAAAAACATTTTCTTATTTATTTTGATTTTAATATTTATTTTTGAAACATTCTATGAAGCAAGAGGACTGGCTTGGACAAGTTTACTTTTTTAAATTAGTAAAAACAACACAAAACAAACGAAAAACAACGCAAGTTGAAAACACGGTACAATTTCGTAACTTTTTTTTGGTTAGCATGGAACAGAGGATGTTCACAATGTTGTTTACTCGTCATGTGTAACGGATTTATGTACATGTTTCGTTCTAGTCACGGAAATCTTGCTCTTCTGGAAAACTTGATTTGAAACAAAAAAAGAATCGAATTGGATGCTATTTATGTGCGCAGCAATAAAAAGGAGACAAGGTCGCCGTTACAGATTGGAACAGACATTGTAACACATGGACTGTGCAAACTGACAGGTGAACCGGTTAAAACGATTGGACACGATGGGTGAACGAACGTGGGTGTGCATAAAAGGAAGCAGAATCATGATATTCCTTCTTCTTCTTCTATGTGGTCACAAATAACACACAACTTGTTCAAATCTAATTTCATTAGGTTTACCTACTTTTTTCAGCGGTACAAAATAATTCATGTTACCTTCATCCTCAAGGATGACTATGCTTTGTTTCCTCCTCTCAGATTACTAAATTGTTTCTGGCGTCTTTGTTTCTTCTTTTGAGTAATCTGCCCTTTTTCATGAAGTCTGGGTGACGTGTCTGTTTTGTGAGCGAGGTCGCATGTGCAAAATGTTTTCGCTGAGTTGGAATTTTTTTTTGCTGATGATATGATGATACTCACTGCATTGCTCAGCAATTGCAGAAACACACAGCACGCAATTACGACTTCAAACGCGATTACCCTTCTTCTTGCAATTTTCAAGTGATTGGGATTTTTATTGAATAATACTGGCTGTAGATTGACCTGTGTTTACACACTGCCAATGTGTGTGTGCATAATTCATACTCTAAAAAAACTAGTATCGTAACTTATGGAAAATACGTTGAGTACGTGTAAAAGAGCCCCCATTTTGCTGAATCATCATCATTGTTGGAACAAAAGTAATAATTTCAAGGTGTGTTGTTGAATTTTCTATATTATTATGGATTTCGTACCTCGCGTAGAATTTAGATTGCTACTGCTGGAGCTTTATCCGAGAGACACTAAAAAGCAGTACTTACTTCCACAGCTCATTTAACTTGAGTATTGTTAAAAAGCTACGTGGTTATTACTACTACTTCCATTATCAAACGATCCATTTTTTTTTAGGTTTTTCTTGGTGCATTGTTCCATATGGCACGCTACATTTTACAGTTTTTAAAAGATAACCGAGTATTACGTACATTCTTTCTGCACCACGCAAAATCGATTTCTTTATAATGAGAACCAAGTTTTCATAAACGACCCAAAATGACAATGGAGTATCATTATTTGCCAGCCTCGAAAAATACACACAAATACACACATGCACATCTTCACTCTATAACAACCTCATCGAGAGTGAAGACAAACAACGTGGTGGTGATCCTTATTATGACGTAGTTTTTAAGAGCATTTTCCTTTTTTAATGCCGCTCCTCCAATCCGTTCCTCCTGTTTATTTGTACAGTGGTGGCGCTGTGGAAGTAACTAACTTATTTCAATGAAATGTCTCTCCAGTGTGCTTCCAGAGAAGTTTCTCTTTTTATACTTTTTGGAAGCCTGCCTAAAAAAAGTAAAGAATCTTTTGGGCACAGTGTGTGGTTCCTTATACATAGATCGATCATAGCATTTCATAGTTGCAACCAAAAACTTCTGCTTTCTTATCAAATATGTCCACCAGCCCTCGTTAAGGTTCCATAAGACTGGAATTTTTTTTTTGTTCTGGGGAGAGTAATAATCATAATGTGTCCATTGTTCGAGAAAAAATGGATATTGTTTGTGGAAGTCGGGTAAACACACCTACATATGAGTGCATTCATGTGCACTAAAGCATATGAAATAGAAAAACAGAGTGGAAATGTGATTTAATTATATGTGTGTATGTATGTATATGAATAAGCGGGGTGGGGCCGCAAAAAAACTTTTACTCTGACAAAACAGCACACGTAAACCTAACTGTAACATTACATAGTATGGACACAGAGTTCGATGTGGTGTGCACAGCGCACGCACATACATGAAAATCGGTTCTTTCAACTTTCCAGCAGACTTTGTTGCTGGGAAAAGACCTAATGTCACTATTTTGTTTATGTTGCATAAGGAAACCCATTTAAACTTTTTTTACTGGAAATGGGAGTGGCTTGTAGGCAGTTGCTAGAAAAAAAAAACACGGCATAAAGTCAGAAAGAAATCGAGATTTATATTCTTTGATGTGCTCAGAGCAAGAGACAAAAAAAATCAGCCCACCAACTACTTAACTTTACGTGACTCGTTAGTCTAAAAACTTGCTCTGCTGGTCTCACTTAATTGGTCAATGTCTCTTTTGTCGCTTGTGCCACTGGCTTTTGTTTGACCGAAGTAAAAACGATTACAAATTAAATAAATTAGTTCGGTGAATCTGGTGGTTCCATTTGAAATAATTACCTCAACGAGACTCCTCGCCCAAAATATGCTCTCTCTCTCCACAAAAATTTGTGGAGCACACAACTGTACAAATAATCCTTGAGCATGAACCATGTTACGTGTGCATATAGTTGTATGTGCGTATGTAGTGCATATGTACGTATCGTTTTATACTTCTTGTAATAAAACTGGGTAATATTTTTTATGGCTGCGCATACCAGTAGAAAGTGTGTGAAAAAGAATACCTCAGCAGACTTGCTCCATAATACGGTTCAGTGGAGATGAGTCCCTCACTAATTTGAATTATACGGCTGCGTATATTATTCCTTTTTTATGCATTTGTCAAAGCACAATAAAATTTCTTGTACTACACAAGTTGAGTTGATGGGCGATAATCGAGAATACGACAGACAACACGGCAGATGAGTACTGCATTGGGGAAAGTAAACGGAGTGCTGAACGTAAAATAGATACATAATTTTACTGCAAAATAACTTCAAAGCTTCTCCTCACTGCAGACACAACTACAATACAACACTCTTTTTGTATTCCAATCTAAAAAAAATTGTAACGAACAAGGAAAAACTGAAACAAAGACAAGATTGTAAAACGATGAATCTCTCGATAATCTAAACACAGATAATTTTGCCATATTCAGCCAAGATGTTGCGTGTTCTGGTGCATTATTTCTTCTTCTCTCACAAAAATTGTGGAGGTTGCTCTGTTTGAATGAATGAAAAATGCAGACACGAATAGTATTTCTGTTTTTTTTTTGCCTGTCGGCTCTAAATGCAATCAGAGGAATAGTGAACCGCCTCTCAAACAGAAAACTCAGGCACGAGAAGATAGAACGAATGGTAATCGCTCTCTTCTAACAAAAATGATTCAAACAATCTCGGGAAAAAAAGATAATGCCAAAAATAACGCTGACCTTAGCAAAGACAAGAGGAGAACAAAGCAAACAAGCATTTCCTGAATCAAAACATGAAATATGAAATTTTCCTCGGCAGAATATTAAATTGTTTCTATTCATTTTGTTCAAAAGTATGCAATAAAGTTCTCTGTGCGCGGAAGTTTCTGTTGCGCAAATACATGATCATGCTTACTTTGAGAGTTGTGAAAAATTGTGACCCTTGTCTCGTGCTCCATAATTCTTATTGTGAACAACAAACAGAACAAAATGTGTATCTATTCCCTTTTTTTGAACCGAAACCCACGCAAAAACATAATGTGTGCTTACCGCATTCCCTGTTTTTTTTTACCAAAAATATATTGCTGCGGGAGAATCCAAAAAGCGTGTGAATTTCATTCCGAAATATGGTACCCAGCAATATAGTACCGACGAGGCGAAAATATATATTATCGAATCACTTTGCTGCCAAATCCCTCAAATTACTATTCTGCTGGAGGAGGAGGCAGCGATGTATTGAAGGATTGTTGTTGTGTTGTGGAAGATTTTCCCGTATCGCACTTTCCGCATGAAGAAACTCGTTAATAAAATATGAGCCCTCTGCAGACATTTTTGTGTTTGCCTGTCGGTTACCATTTTCCTCGCATATTTTCGCGCGAATTTGTTGGCAATCTCTTACTATCCATAATATATTCACATTACTCTGGAGTGAAATTAAACATGCATAAAATATACATCCCGCAGCAGCAGCAGTAGCAAGCTATCAGTGTGTTTGTCATTTGTCAGTTTTCCATTTTCACTAATGCGTGTAATGGTTGCTTAATATTTTGATGAATTGCGTTTCTAACAACTCATTTGCATATTTTTATTCCAATTTCAAGACTTGTAATCTAGTAAAGGGGTACATTACATACCAAACGAAAGTCAAGGTATTTTCTATTTATTCTTTCAAGAGAGAAAAATATGCAAATTAGTTGCGTCAGTTTTCGCATGTTCTGGGAAAACTAGCCATTTTCATTTTTGATAAATTTGCATAATAATATAGTGAAAGTTTGTGAGTTTAGTTGTTCTAATAGCAATTAAAATATTTACAAGTCCGATCCTTTCGTTTTTTATATCTTTTTTTTGTGTAATCCCAGATATTTTCATTCCGGGAAAGTTGGGTGCGGTGAAGCGATAAACTAATAATAATATATCCGTTTCTGAGCTGTTTTTGTAAGAATCGCTCACGGGCGAGGTGGATAAACCTGCATTTTTAGGTAAGCACACATAAACTCGACCAAAAGAATTTTCCCATTTTCTGGCCCAACTTTCCGATAAAACTATCTCTACGATGCGAGGAAAAGAATGGGGAACTAAACAAATCATACATAATTTACGTGCTCCACTCACTTTTTCATTTTTATTAGTTCAGTCAGAAGCGTTCGACTTTCAACTTTACAGCTTTTCCCTATTTCCTTTGTGCACCTCCTCGTGTAAATGAAAATAGAACAGAGAGCAAGAAAGAAAAAAAGCAACACTTTTGTTTCGTTTGTGCCGACGACGACGGAAGTCATTCAAAATCAACCATCCCCACAGGAAGTACCAGGGATAAGAGCATATTATTAGCATACTACTCTTGTCTCATCAATGTTTAAACTGGAGCAAACAAAGACAAAATTACACAGATGGAAGTTTTCTCAGAGAGAAATGTCGATTAAAAAAACAAGTAAAAAGGAGGAAAACTTTGACTGTAAAAATGAAGGGGAAACAGAGTCGTGAAAAATTTGGTTGAGCTTCCGAGTTTACTCACTGTAATTATCTTAAGTTGCGCAGCAGTAATGTTTGACGACTGATTACTTAATGTGGTCGTAACTTTTGCAATTTTCGAGAAAGAAACACAGCAGGGCTTATAAATAAAAACCCTTCCAAATTTATTTTGTAGGGTTACCCAATGTGACTAAAAAATGTCTTACTTTTTTGCCAAACTGCCAATTAAAAATTTTATTTGATCGAGAATGAGATTTTCTGCACACAAACCAACGTGAAATACACTTATTACAGTGTCCTCTTTCTCCTTTCTCAAGTCAGAGTCATACAAAGAGATGGAGGTTGACGTCTGACGACGATGACGGTTCTGTGGGCCTTGGGTTTTTGTTACCAATTTAGACTTTTTTGTTGAGACATCATCCTCTGAGCACACACCAAAATCAAGGAAAGTGAACACACAACAAAAAAGGACAGCCAAAAACCGACCACAGGATGAAGAGGACGCTCACGGAGATATGAACACATACAAAAACGTTCATTAAGCCACAGTATCAGAAGCTCCGAAAAACGAAGTCATTGATGTTGATGATGATGAGATGAGTGAGTGACGAGTAGTGTTCACGACAGATAAATAACTAGACACACACACATATATACTCACACAATCACTCTCCAACAAGGTCCTTTCTCTCCCTCTTCTCTGTAGTGAATGTGTGTGCAACAATTCCACGGTGACACGAAAACTTGTAATTTTCTCTCTCGTAATAAAGAGAAAAACTTTTCTGCACACACACACGTTTCTTTCTGCTGCCGAAATGTGGACAAAAATACACACACAACTCGAGAGACACATCATACCACGACCAACCTTCAAATGGAAGAAAGCTCTAAAGGAAAAGTAAAAGTGACTTTCAGTTTTTTTCTGTTGAAAGGAAATAAAAAAAACACACACACACTGGCTTATGATGACGCTGCTGCTGCTGACTCTCTTGCTTCGAACAACTGTTCTCCTACTACTACTATTATGCTGCATCCCTTCAACATGAGCAAGAAATCGGGAAAATAAAAAAAAGTAAGTCGTCAGGAACGTAATACTATTACACGCGGGTAATACTCTGCTCCTAGTTTTTTTCTTGTTCTTGCCCATGATAAGCATGCTAGCAGGGTACTCACCCACGGATTCCTTTTTGGCAAAAAACAGCTGAAAAGGCGTTATAATGCAGTGGTGTTCACAAGCTATAACATTATTTCATATGTACATATCCATATCACTCCCGAGAGCACACACACGTTGCGTTCTTCTAAAAATGCTAGTTCTTTGTTTCTAGAGTTGTGTAAGGCAGACTTTATAACACTATACATTTTTTTCTTGCTTCAACAGCTACACCATGTTGACGATTTTTTTCCCTTCTATTTTTTATGTTTGATTGTGCATTGTATTTCCAAAATTTCTTGTTGAATCGATTGAATCGCCCTGGCTCTCTTCTGGCACATAACAATAATATGGATGTGTGTGCATAAAAGCGCAATTTCAGAGGTCTACGACAATAGCTCACGGGAGACGTTACTTTGAAGTGGGAGGTGGACCAATCTAACGGTTATGGGTAGAGCTTTTTTTCATGCATCATTATTGTTGCTTCCGCTCCATCCTTTAAAACAAAAGCACTACTTTTGTCAGCGGGTAACATTCGCATTGAAAGGGTGATTGTAGAGAAGTAAAGAAATAATGGCGACATCACGCTCCACGACATAAATTTGTGAAGCTCAAAAGACAAAATTATGTTTCTTTACACGACAATTATTTATCTCGTTACCTCATATATATGCTCCATATTGCATGTGCGCTATATTGATTGTGTGAGAAGCATGAATACTTGATGTAATTTGCGAAAAAAAAGAGGGCTCAAGTTTCAAGTATTATTATAGACTAGTCTCAATTTTCTCAGTCTGTCCACATACACCTTATCCTGCTCCACCTTAAACTCATATATTTTTTTCCTGGTCTCAGGAGTGCTTTGTAATGCGAGCAAACGTCATAATAAAAATGTGTATTCGCAACATGTTCGCTTTTCTTAGTTCTGTACCGAAAGACCCTGTCGTTGTTGCAGGAAAAAGGGGACCACGTTTTTCGCAACTTTTCTTCTTCCTTCTTTCACTTTCTGGACACGGGAGAGCACACACCAGCAACAGAAACAAAAAAAATATGACGGTTGTTGTACACTACTAGATTGTAGTAGGTGCGTTGGTTTGGGAGGAAAAAACTACAAAGGTTATATTATTATCCAATTTACCTAGATACGCACAGGAGAGGACAAAGGAGCAAGAAACAAAAATAAATTATGACGAATTTGTTTGCAAGAAACCGGCCTGAGGAACCTTATCGTTTTATTTCAATGTATAAATAAACCTGTACGAACAAAACAGCAGTTCTATGTCCACTAAAATAAAATGGAGCACTGCAAAAAAACAGGATTTTTTTATACAAGGTATGAATTGTGTAGACGAGTTGAACAAAAAAATTCTTTCATGGTATCGATTCACCTCGAAAAAAAACCAGAGTCAACCTCAAACACTTTTTTGCTACTCTTTCTTTTTCCAGAAAAAAATCTCCGTCCACCAACCAAGCTTTCACACAAGCCCAAACCCTGACAAGTCAGACAAGTTTCTATCTCCAGGAAAGAGAGGTATGATAGGATGCTCCATAAAAAACATTTCTAAAATATTCATGAAAAAAGGATTACCTCTTTTCCCTCTCAAATTCTAATTTATTAAAATACTCCGCACAGTTCTTCTTCCTTTTTATTATGGTCCGTCGCGTTATTTTTTTTTCTAGAAACGGGACAAAAGTCCAAGCAAAAGATATCAACATTTTCCCAAAAAAAATTCATGTTCCAATTACAACCCAAATGGAAAGTTATGTCAAACTAGAAAAAATATAAAAGATATGGGGAGCAGGCAGCAGGACCACTCCGACCGCGCAACAAAATGAAAAGATAAGAAATGTGACCAGAAGAAACGAAGGAGACGGAGTAGCTCTCATAAAAGAAAGAATCCCCGACTCCAGTTAATTCAATATTCATACACGATTTCGATATGCCGACAGGATAAAGTAGACACGTAGCAGAAATAATAATATAGCACCACTACTGGCAATGCTCTCCAATCTCAAAAAAACTGTACATTATATTATTATATACTGCCTCCACTCAAAAATACCTAAAAAGGGATAACCCAACAAAAATTTAGTTCTGCTCATTCCTCGAGCAAGAACATTGCAGTGAAACATTGCAAAAAATAGACGCAAAAAAGATTCCTTACCAAAAAAATATTTTGGATACCGTTTGCTCCAGCATAGTATTTTCCAGAGATTGTGTATACAAAACACAAAACCTCCACTTCCACACTCGCACGTTTTTTTAAATGCATACACAAGTAGTACACATGTTGTAAGCATGTGATTTCACCACTATTATATTACCACACACGACGACTGTGTAACCACGAGAAAAATTGTAGAATGGGAAATTATATAATATAGCTTGTCTAAAGTAATCTGTACGTGCTTTCTTTTATCCAATATATTATCCATTTTCAACTGGCTTTTCATTAGGAAATCATGAGAAAAAAATATATACTTCGGAACCGATATAACTAACAGTGGTGTTCTTAAAACGGACAAAGAAACACTGTTTCACTCGCTCTTCCTCCTCTTCGTCTGTTTCACATCCCGTTGTTTTGCTCCTCTGCAGTAGTGGCGGTGCTGCTGCTAGTATCCGGAAGTTTATTGCAGTGGTTCCTATTGGGATATGTGTGTGTAGAAAAAAAAGTGAGCAGTAAAGGCTGAAGCATTTCAGCAAAACTTACTACTATGCTACTGACTCGCATACCGCCACCACCACCACCAAGAAGACTAAACACACAGCACGAGTGAAACTAAAACGTCTCCACTACTGCTCCACACACCACTACTACTAAAACATGAGTTAAACTCCAGTTGGAGTGTGTCTCTCAACAGGGAAAGCAGGAAAAATTGGAAAATCGATAGATACATGCCTCCATATATAAGAAAATTTTTTTTGGACACACTGAGAGGAACGGCTCTGAAAGGAAAAAAAGTATTTATATATTTCTTTATCTTAGTGGAAAAAAGTTGTGGTACGTGAGTCCAGAAAATAGGAGAGGAAAGAAAAAAATGGAGCAACGTATGATATCTATGTAGCAAGAGTTTCTTTCTCCTGAGAACCTCGTCGTTGTACGAGTCGTTGGCGACTGAAACCAGTCAACTACTTTCGGGATGAGATATATATAAATATTTTTTTTCTGGAGAGACTTGTGTGCTCCACAAAAAGAGACAACAAGAAGGCTTTATTTTTTGAAACAAAGGAAAAAGCTGGGAAACGAACGGGAAGAAGCGTGGAAGAATAAAGAAAGTGTGGGAAAACGTAATCCGGCTTAGTTTAATGCGAAAGTAAATAATTCATAAAAATGTGCGTGTGTAAAGGAGTATTTAGATAGATAAGCTAGCTTTCTTCTTCCGGTTGAGTTGAGAACAAGTCCATCAATCATTTTACTGTCTCTGATTCCCGCGGTTGGGGATAACGCCGTATTGCTGGAGCTCGTGTCGTATGGCGTCCAGTTGATGCTGAACGTTGGACAGCGTCCTCAGAACATTGCCGCGGATCTAAAAAAAGAGATTAACAAAATGTCAAATTAGAAAATGAATGACAAAGCATGATTAAAGAGGGAGCACTTTTAAAGCTAATTTATAGATTACATCAGAAGGCAGCCGTTCAGGATCCCTGGTGCCGCGTAGTTGAGCTGGAGCACTGGGCCGGCGACCAGCTGAAATTGCTGATTCCCTTTGAAGGCTCTGATGTAAATCTTGAAAAAATTCGGAGGTCACGGAACCCGCAGGAAGCACCGCTGAAGCTGCTGCTTTGGCCATCTCCTGGATCAACGTTTCACACTCATCCAAGTCGCCCACAAGGACCGCCGGACCGTCTGGACCAGAAGGTGGACCATCTCCTCCAGCAGTACTGAGACACTCGAGAGACCTCATAGCTCGTTCCAAGGCGGTACCAACCAAACCCTCGGTTTCGAAAGAGGTGGAGGAGGCGGAGTCATCTTGCCCGGCCTCACTGTCACTTCGAGGCGACATCACTGATCTAGTGGCCTTTTTCAATGCCTCTGCAAAAATTTCCTCTGGGCACTCGAGCGACTTTAAAGCTCGCTCCAAGGCAGTACCAACCAGTCCTTCAGATTCACAGGAAGTTGAAGAGGAACACTCATCCGCCTCTTTGCCAGTGTCCAGGCACAACAGGGACTTTCTCGCTCTTTCTAATGCTTCGTCTACTTGCTCTTGAGCAGAAATGGAAGAAGCGCTCCCAGTTTTGCTTTCATCCATGCACTCCAGGGATTTCACAGCACGTTCCAGGGCCTCATCCACGAGTCCATCATCAGACTCCAAAGCTGTCGAGGCTCCCTCGGTGTCATCCAAATATGGCTCATCGCCAGCTC
>JAHZNF010003596.1:0-25986 GCA_027744215.1 Troglopedetes dispersus | reverse complement strand
AGTAGGCGCGGTTTCAATAACCGATCAAAATTTTATCTACGTTCCTTATTGAAATATAAAAGATGCATGCATATTTTATCCTCACCACACCAAAGTAGCTATCATATTTCTATCATTTCATTTAGTCCTCGTCTTCATCATTAAGAACAACACCTTCTTTAATTTGAATCAATATCACTATCAGCGTGATAATCAGATAATATATTAAAATTATTATGAAGTCTTGACAGATTGCCTACCGCATCGCTAGAACGGTGATCCCAACACGACTCAGCTCAGTCATGGCCTGAATATCAATAATTAATTAGTATCTATCATTCTGGTTTCATTCGCACCTGAAAGAATGCCGAGTGGAGGTGGTGTATGTGGGCATTTGGAGAACTAAAAGTTGCAAGCAAGGGTTGATAATTTGTGTAGGTCAATTACTCTGAGGTAACGTAAAGAACATGCATCTTGTGATAACTGTGGATGGTCTTCGGATACAAAGCTTACAGATCTGCATGTAGCTGGATTCTGCATTGATGCTTATCGATGCTGTATGTATTGTGTTGCTGTGTTGCTACAGGGAGCATTTCAGAATGCATCTTGGTAGTTTACGGTATTACCCTTATTGTATAGTTTATAGTTTATATTATCTTTAGTAATTTCAAGATTTTTTAGCAATAATAAAGATGAAAGTAAAAAATTGATAAAAAATAAAAATTTTAATGAGGTCATATCATCACATGATATTAGGTGCACCAACCAATCTTCCAAATACATCTCCAAGCTCCAACGAATACATGATTCGCTTTGATAAAACCATATTTAGTGTAATTATTTTGCAAAACCTAACCGTAATACATATTATATGCTTGCTTGTGAAATCTCAAAAAAATCCTCTAAAATCTTTTTGAAAAATCAAATTATGCTTTAAAAGTGAAGTAAAGGAATACCTCTTCCAAAGAAGGAAAGGAAAATAGTGTACAACTTTGCAAATGTTTGCATGCATACATTACAGATGGACAAGATTCATATCATAGAGTCAGAATACTTTAAAAATGAAATGCTGTAATAGGTTTTCGCATCAACATTTTGAAATAGATTATAACAAGAGAAACAAAAAGGGAAATCTTTTATGCCTTCTTTTTAAGAGTGAGTGACACCGCTGTGAATGTAAAATGTGATCAACTCACGACCCAGACTGTCCCACACGAAACAGAGTGGAGAGGCCAACATTATTATGCAAAAGTAACCATCTTCTTTATCCCACATCATGAATCATCATGAAAATACGCACATGCAAATCAGAAAAATATTATTGCAACCAACTAATAAAGCCTTTTCACTTCATTGGGTCACCGTTACTAATTTCAACCATTCTCTCCTTTTTTGTGTCAAAGAAGTGAGAAGGTAGAAAAAAAGGAACACACGTTTATTTGATTTCGTTACTACTATTTTGTGTGAGGTCGCTCGTAAAACCAAGCAAATTTGATACTCCTCTTCTTTGTACTTGACTGTAAAAACATTAATCGCATTTTGATTATTTCTGTTGGAAAAGGCTGAAGAGAGTGTTTAAGTAATTGCATTTATATTTATGGGTATGTCATTACGATATTATTACGGGCGATGAGAAGGAGATAGGGTGACGGTGACATGCCGGCTAGTGAGAGTATCTCTAAAAAACAAGAAGGCCGTTTAATCGTATTAAGTGTGTCTGCAGATTTGTCTGAGTGTGTTTTTTTCTGCTAGTCACAGTCGGTTCATCGTACTAACAACAAAGTAAACAAACAAAAGTAGTATCTACCTCCGTGCACGACATATTGGAAAGACCCTTCAAGGGTGAAATAATAATATAATTAGGTTTTAAAAATAGTAATGAAGTACTACGAAGTGTAGCTTTGACAAGTCTAGTGAGCATTGCATGCACGGAATTTATTTTCGGCTTTTTTGTCATCAGACCTTTGATTGGATTTGCAGAAATATTGTGGAAGCACGAGGAAGGACCTTTTTCATAAGGTCGACCGGTCGGTAGGTTGACAGCTTGGAAAATTCATGTTGTATTGTTGTGAACTACTAATCATAAAAATGCAACAATACTATATCGTTTTATTTTTTGTTGTTATCTTGCATGTTTGTGAATACACAATTTTTACGCTCTTGTGTAGTTTACGTGTGTGTTTATGACTTGTACTGAATTGCCGTGTGAATGAGTTCACAGTAAAAAAAATATGTTGATTTGGACATTTATGGTAAAACCTCTGGGAGGGCTATTTTCAATTTCTTGGTTTGAGATCATAATAGTCATATTATTTGCATTACATGGTTATCTTTTGCACACTCATTGTACATTACGTTTTTGCAGCAGTTGTAATCATACGAGATAGTAAATAAATACTATATATTAGATTTCCATGTAGACTTGCATGTTTATCAGATACAACAACTATACAGTGTGGGCATCACTGCTTCACTAAAGAGCACACAATTTTTATCCTTTTCAAAAGTAATGAAATGGTTTCTAATAAAGTTTTACGATAATCCTTCTCTTGAAATGCATCAATAGCATCATACTTTTTTCATTTGAATGATGTGATGTTCTTTGGTTATGTAAGCCATTTTGCTGTTAGTTATTGTTATTGCTACCATGCCTGATATAATTATGGCATACCTTTCGTGAGTTGTGAATTAAAAACCTATTAAGTGTTCATTTCAGTTAAAACCTTTTTTTTCAGATGAAGAGGATATCAGATTTTGATGTGTGTGAGCATGACTGAACACGAGGATCAGAGACATGAGGATTTTTTTCAAGTGAAAGGAGTAAACAAATTTTCTATGCACACCACAATATGTGCACATTATTTTGAATGTCGAGATAACAAATTATAACGTTTGTAAATTTTTAAATTATACTTTGTGGACTTTTAATGTGCATAAAATAACTTTTGGATTATGAAACTAGAGATTAAGAATCTGCTTATTATTCTGCATTGCAATATATTTGGGATGCGTCATTGTAAATGCAGAGTTCTTGTATTGTTGATGATTATTTTCTAAAACTGTTTTTCAGTGATTATCTAGATCTATACACCTATATAAAGTATCATTAGCAAATTGCCGACTTACTTGGAATAGTTCCGTTCGATCTAGTATTTCCGTTGGGTCTCATCTCATTCCGTTTCATACATTTTTCGATTCCCTTGATCATTCAGTGGCTGGGCTATCGATCAATTAAAACACTTGCCACAAAACAACACACAATAGCACCACTTATGTATACAACCAACCTATAAAAACTGTGTATAAACTTTCAAAGTTATGTAGTAGTATGGTTTCATTGAACCATGAAACTCACTCATTTATATATTTTTATACAAATTCAGTCGTTTTCTTTTGAAATGTTTTAGATTAGAGTCTCGCATTATTCTTCATCTGATTTCCAACTTTTTTCCCAGGGGCCGGGATCTTACAAGGGCGCCGTCCTGTTCTTCCTCTTCCGCTCACCCTGGAGGCTACTGCAAGTAACAAATAAACCACATAAATATAACGTTAGCAATAAAGCAGACCAAGAACGTTCCACGAGGCATTAACATCAATGAAATACCATTAAGATAGTTCCATCGAACTTTAATAGTGTATTTTCCCAGTGTCAATTTAGAGTAGGGCAACGATGATCTTTAACAATTACACACCAATTGACTGGATATGGCTTGATTAACCTCACCATCTTCAAAATAATAGGCTTCCATTATAACCAAAATGTGCATGGCACAAATTAACCAAGCACAGTCCGAAATTACATTAATTTGCTTCAGCAAAAGTAAATATGAGTGAGATAAGGAGCACAGTATAAGAGAAGAGCACGATTGTTCTCTTTTATTTTTATTTCTTCAGTTCACACAAAATTTTCCGCCTTAAAACAACACGACACACATAATGATAACAACTTGATATTTTTTTTCTATAAGTCTCATTCATCTCTGGCAATTATTATTTTAGCGACAATCAGAAGCACCCAAAAGCCACACACACATCTTATGAAACATCACTGATGAAGCTTACAAGCTCTTATCCTACGTGGAGTATGTATGTATGTACCGGCGTGGGAACCTCATTTGCGATAACAATGGAAGCGTACTTGACATCAAAGTAGATGAGACCCAAACAGATGACTTTACTGATTTTTTTTCCATTCTCTTTAGCAAACTTATATTACGCTGCATTATCATTCGCTCGTATGTCCATTGAAAGAAATAACAGAAAAGGAATTTTCGTAGGTAGCATTGTCAAAGTTTTTATAACCAGCTTTCGCAATAAAGTTATTTCTGTGATTCATCATCTTTCAGAGCATGAAGAAGCCAGTAAACATGTTAAGATTATTTTGTGGCTTTTCGAGTAACTCCACTCTAGCCATGTCTGAGTAATATTTATAGCAAATACGGTCAGGGTTCACAAGGTATCCTGATTAATTCTACAAGAAAAGAACAAGAAACGGGATGGTCGATTAGATGGAATTAGAAAATGGGATTGAACCCAGTTGAGCAAAGTATACGCGTAAAGTTTTTCTCAGTTTGTCGCACTTATCTGTGTGGCTATTACTCTTTCTTTCCACTTTTGCCATCATATCTTCAGGTAGTAAAAAGGTTGAGACTTGTGTTCCCTGTTCTAATCAAGTTTTATGTCCTGTCCACACATTCCTTTCTCTACCTTCTTTCTCTGAATGAAATTATTATGCTGCACTAGTCTGCATATAAAAAGTTTCTTGAGACAATTATTTTTATACAAAAAAGGTGTACTTGTGTGGTTATTCGTACAGATCACGTCGAGCATAATTTTTTTTTGAGTTGTTGCCGGACATCACATTTATTATTATCACCGTTGCACCGTAAGACCAACCAAGAAAAGATCCAAGACAGCACTCAACTCTTTTATGTAGCTCAGCACAAGAATACGCCTGACTCACTGTGTGCAAAAGTTTCTTTCTCATGAACATGACTGATCGCCATATTATTACCACTTACATAATACTTATAAAATATGCACGCATGCATTTTTAATGCGAAAACGGTGGGAAAAATTGAAGTGAGAGAATATGTATAAGAAAAAAAAAAGAAATAGAAACCGGTAGCAATATCAACTGTACATTCGTCTCTTTTGTTTTCCCTCTTTGGGGTTTGCATGTGGCTTGGCTGTTTCACTGCCGTTCAGTCTTTGCGGTTAATATACCATTTTTTTGTTTTTAGAAAAAAAAATGTAAAAGAAAAATCCGTTGTGTGAGCCAAAGAAAGCAGTGGTAATCGCCTGCGAACTTATTAGGACTACGAAATCCTATTTATGTTCCGCACCAACTATTTCCACTATTAATATTTATATAGCTCGGATGTGCGGAGTCCTGTGTCGAGTTTACAAATTTACGTAATAGTTTTGTAACTTCAGAATTTTGCGCTGAACTTTGAAAGGCTGACAGTGACAATGAGCGGCATGAGTAAATTCTTCTTTCATTACTGTGTGGTATGCCTTGCAGACTTTTTTTTCCCTGATTCTCATGGTCGCTTCTAACAATAAAAATACTACATAGTAGTAATAGTAATGATGATTGTGGTCTCCTGCTTTTTTTCCAAGCTAGCCGCCGTTTTTAACTCCGTCCCGTTGTTCTCGTGGAGGATTTTCCTTAAGTGTGTACAAAAGGCCTGAGCAGTCCGCAAAATATTGTTATTATTTATTGTAGCAGTTGTTTTTATTGTTTTCTTCTTGATTGTAATTGCAAAAGATGCACATATGTGCGTTTTATACAGGGCAATTCTATTGTTGTTTCTCTGCTACACAAGAATGGTTGTCTTTTGATTGTGTGACGGTTGTTCATGTCTCCACTGAAGCAGGAGAACTGTCTGTATTTAGTAACGTGTTAAATTCAAACAGCTCCCTCTTATACGAGCGTGTACGTAATTGGACTTGAGACTTGACATGACGGGTGGACTACTGTTCATTCTGGCGTTTTGTCTGGGAAGACATGACATAAATTTTTTTTCCACATGACCAGCAACACTGCAAAATGACTGATTTCAATCAAATTGCGTCTGTCCCTTTATTTTCCTGAACCAAGAGTGTTTTTAAGATAAATAAGTATAACAGAATCAGTGCCACATTGTCATGCATATTTAAACCTGCTTAATATTCCATTCCACTAATGCTTTTTATCTTCTTTAAAAATAATATTAATGGCAAGATAAGAACAAAAATACACAAGCATAATATTTTAAGCATAAAATTTCAAAGTAGCCTTCTCCTTCACTTTTGAAGAACAGCATTTGTGATGAATGGGAGTAATGAAATGCTAATTTATTTAACAGGATCCTTTAATGGGCCTACAAAATAGGTTTTTAGCCGAGTCTAATATTTTGATGGAGATGTTGACGTTAGAATCTAAGAGGAGGGATGACAATATTTTGAAATCAGATGAACGAAAAAAGGAACGCAAGCTGTCGGATAAAAAACTTGTTGTTCCGTTACACGACACTTTTTTACCTGTCCTGCCGTTGACCACAAGATGAAACGATAACAGAACAAAAATAATACTTTGTGTAGAGAAATAAAAACATGACAAATATGCGGCAGGCGTCTGAACTACGAAGAAGCATAAAGAAAAATATGCTCTTCACCTGAATTTTCTTTCAATAACAAAAATCGGTAGGAATTGTGCAGCGATGATGAGCTATTGTGTACAAAATTACTTATAATGTATGCAGGTGCAATAATAATAATTGTAAAAAATCAAGTAAATACTACATTATAATTTATGTCGGACAACAATAAAATAACTTTAAAGCCCAAATTTTAATTCATTCAAGAAGAAGAACAAAACAAGAAACAAATCAGAACAAAATAGTAATCAGCAGAAAAATGTATTCAAAACCGTGCGACCTCGCAAAAAACACAAAGGTATGTATTCCATTGCATCTGTGCCGGTACACATGGGACAACCTAGAAAAAATGAAGGTACGAACTTGTTCCTCTTTATTTTTTAATATGGTCCTACAACGTAATCAGCCAAAACTCATGTGTCCACCAAAGATGTGCAAGCTTTGAGCGTGCACTTGTCAGCTTTCCTTTATCAATTTTTTGTTGCTGGTGTCAAATAAAATCCTTCAATCTTGAATCATCATTATGTTCATCATAATGTGTCTCTTCTTTCTAGTCCTTCAGTCAGGCTACCATTATTCTCATCAAAGTTGGCATGTTTGGATAGTATTATTTGGTGTAAAGCAACTTAGCAAGTAATCATATGAGCATTATCACTCTTACACCGATCCTGCCGCAAGAGAATACAACAAAAATGTTGCTCAAGATGATAGTGATAATGACGAGGATGATAATTGAAAAAAAAGTTATTTTGCCAGTCACCACCTTTCGCCAACACACATCACATTTTATGAACAAATTAGCAAGTAAGCGTCAACTCATGAGCACTCATTTCAAACAAAAATTGCAAGTAAAAAAACCGGGTAAACTTGACTTCATTGTCATTATGTTTATGTCGAAAAAAAACTGAACTGGGATCATTACGCGGCCTCTTGACTTACTTCATTGAAGATTACAAATGAGTGGAATAAGCAATCAGTGTAATAGACGTGTAAGTACGGACACACGTCAAAATTTAACCTTTTATAAGCACAAATCATTGCTCTGAAGCAGTTACTTACTTTTTTTTAGCTTTTCTGTTGAATCACTTCATTGCGTCGTTTTTTGTTCCGGTAATCATGATATCATCTTTTTTCTGCAAGTAAACGTGCCCTGTGGTTTTCCGAGTTCTTAGCTTACTTCCTCATGCTGCACAAATTTGCTGTTGCAATTTTTTGGTCACAAATTGCCACTGCTACCTGGTTCTTCTTACATTCCCCATATGTACAATCCGTGGAAGCACCCAACATAGAAACCTAACGGAATTTCTTTGTTGATGGTAAAAATGACTTGATGAGCGAAGAAAAGAAGGCACGACTGAAGAAGATCTCTTGGCTTGATACAATATGAAGAGAATGACGGAGCAAATGAGTTTATAAATCTCACGCCTTCATGCACACACAGCAACCGGTAACACAATCCACAAAAAACGTTTTCTTTGCTCTTGCTCTACTCCAATGGAAAAATGTTATAATGGATACAAATGGACTTTAAATGTCTTTTTCAAGAAAAAGTAAAGGATGACAGAATTCCATGGAATGCCTTTGAAAACAGGCGACAAACACGGATGGTCCCAAGAATGATAACACTCGTGATAGATTTTTTCCCTGTGTTATCTTTCTGATGAAGTTGGTACTGATCACGTCCATTGTCAAGTCAATTTTTATCAACACAGGAAACGGTTACTGATGCTTTACGGATGCTGTTACTTGCTACGTGAGTCAGTTATATAGCACACAACATTTTCATAGAACATTTTATTGTCTCTCGGAGCAAAAATGGTGTAACAATGACTTTGCAACAATGTAGCTATATGAATACTTCAATCACTTCTGTATTTAATGCATGTATCCATCCACAAGTAACCTTCCACTTAGTTTTTCTTGCAAGTATGAATGAAGTATTCGTGTTGTGTCAGCTGGAAAGAATAAGCCAAAGCACACTTAAATTATAAAAGTGGGGATGACTGAGCTCTTCTGTTTATTTTGGGTGCATCTTAAAAGACTATTCTGAACAAAAAAAGCTAATTTGTATACATCCTTGAGTCTACACTGAATGATAAATGATTTCACAAATTTGCTTTTTATATTTTCATTCATGAAGGATGTTTTTCTCAGCCACAACAACGCACCAGAGCTTATAAAGTTTTTTTAAGCGAACAGATAATGTTTGGATGAGTTCTTTAAAATTCACTTTTTACTTCATGGCAGACAAATTGCGAGATATATTTGCATTTAGTTAAACGCACTGGAATATTATTATTATCATGGCCAACCATTAATATTTAACGTATAGTAGAGTTTTCAACAATGCTGGACTACACGTATAATAAAAAATGCGTTGCTGTCTCATTTGCTTTTGCAATGGTGCCTAATCTGCATGAAGGTCTTGGGCTTAAAATTACCTCAACATTAAATAACATAAATAGTTTTCAACCACTCACAGGTAACTGAAACGTGGAAATGGACACGAGGATGCCATAATCATTTCGATGAATATTTTGTACGTTTGTGTTCATCAAAGCCCTGTACAGTTTCACGTGTCGAACATTTTCGGAAACGAAGTGGCTCTCAAGCGACCGAACTATAAACTCTTCTCGCGAAGAATATCTCTATTAGCCTCTCCTTGTCAGAAAAGGTAGTGGATCAGAAATTCAAATCGTGTGCTTGCACACAAACACCATGCGAAAAATCTAATTCCTTTTGTACCGTTCCTTTTCAAAATTTTTTACACGTTTCACGGTTACATTCTTGACTGAATTTTTGCCTACTGGTCACGCAAAAAACGCACACGCAGACACAATTCACTTGATTAAGAGTCATTAATACTACATTATCTTAGTTGAATCCACCTTATTTAAGTCTTCTCACGTGGAACAAAAAAGTATTCCTTCGAAAAAAAAAACCGGAGCTCGATTGACTGACTGACTTCAATCGGATTAAAAATGAAAACACGTCGAAAATTTATTTGGTCATGGATTCCTCCTCCGTCTTTTCTCAACACAACTGCGGTCCTCCACTTTAGACATCCGTTGTGAGCAAAAGCTTGCACACAAAGACACAAGGTGAGGAGACTGTTATGAAACGTGAACACGCGCGTTCATCACATGCTGCCTGCCACTACACAACTGTTACTTTTTTCCTTGTGGCAAGCTGGCAAAACTCATGATGATCATTATTAGCCTAGGCTCCTAGGCTCGATCTTGTCTACGTAGACATACGCGAGTTTTTACTCAAAGAGGTGAGCATTCTTCAAGAATATTAGTAAAAAACCAAGTAAAAAATGATAATACCCATGCTTCGCTCAAGTTCACCATAAAATACATAAAATGCGCACAGCAATGGAATGCTTCATCACAATATTGTGTACAGCTACAGGTAAAAAAGTGGAAACAGCTTAGTTATTCTAATTGTTTTAAAAGGAAGGGTGGCTCAATGCTACCCTTCCTTTTAGCTTGCACTTGCTTGGCTTCGCTTCATATAAAACGCCACATGTGCATTTATTTAGAAGCTGGTAGCTTTAAATGTCCTTTTTCTACTCCTTTTAAAGAGCAACTGTTTTCATATTTATTGTTATGATTGTCTGTGTGTACGATTATTAGGGTTTGTCTACTCCTGCTCTCGGATTCCCGTGTGGATGGGGATGATCGTGGCGATAATGATACTGAGTGCTTCTCAGTGGCTTCATGGACTCTTCTTCCTTCTTTGAAGAAGGGAAATAAACAGAGCTTCCCATTTCTCTCTAATGTGGTGCAGACTCATGAGAACCGTTTCATTCTTGCAGTCTTCATCAACTAAAGCGAAAGCATTCGTAGGTACGCTTTATTATCGAGTATTTTTTCTCTCTGACGGAAGGAGTGTAAAAAAGAAGCACTAAAAGCATGTACAAATTAATGGTAGTTTGGCTTGTGATGAAGATGACATTTTTTTTTAAACGTGCGGTGAGGTTCCCGTAATAGTACTAAATACATTGGTCAAATTATAAATCGCCATCTGGTAAAATCCTGTCTGCAGTTGTGGGGTACACAGAAATCTATCGTATTTTCAGATCTTTACGTAACCAAAAGACATTAAAAAAGCAAACGGGAAAGCAAGAAGGAAGGAAATGACGGCGAACCATAAAAAACATTTTACGCGGAAACTGAAAAAGAGGGAAGGAAAACCTGTGATCAGGAGATCGTTCATTTCATTATATTACTTATGTACAAAGGGTGAGAGCATAGAGAGAAGAAACGCGTGTCACCAATGATAAGCTTATGAACTCAAGTACTTCGATTTACTCGACATTTCGGCAGTTGGTCAAACCGAGTGAAAAATTCATATACCGGGCTTCAGGTCAATTGGGTAATAATAATTCAGTCATTCAATAGTTAATGTTCATAAAATCGTTTAAGAGAACTGAACAGCATCCTTGATTGTTGGGGACATTGGGGAGATTTTAAAAAAATATTTAATACAGTCAATATGGGACCAAACGGACGATACATTTATCGAGCCTTACAAATGCAAATATGAAAAGAAATTTGTAAAACACAAAAAGTGACACCAGAAAAGTGGCAATGGAACTCACATGACAAGCTGTTTATTATCTATCAGCTTTATGTGCGCCTCACAGCGGTATTCGTCATTCTCCGAAGCTTTGACAAACCACGAGTTTATATTTTTTAATGAATTGTTTATTATGAAAGAAGAAGACTTGTACATGAAGCACGACAATTGCTTGCCATTATTCCTGACGATTAACGACATTGGCAGAAGCAGCGGTTTTGGTCTGACTGTGGCCACAAGAAAAAATCCTTTGCACAGTGGGGGATGTCATTTTTATTCACTGAATTTCTGCCTCAGCTAAAAAAATAGCATTTTTACACACATGTGAAATATGGATTAAATTTTTATGATTTTTAAAAGGGTAACGGCAACTCTCCAACCACAAATAAGAATAACAACAAATACCCTTTGTTTTTATTTTTTGCTTTTATTCTTTTACAGAATATTCACCAAAGAGCTAGTAAAAATTATCCTCGAGAGAAAAATATAAAAGACATAAACTTGAATGATGACTGTATTATCATTATTAGCATAAAGGTGCACCATCATTCCTCATTGTTTTTAATAATCATCCGCTCATCCGAACTAATCGCGTAGCTGAATTGCAATTTAAGCTCACATCCATAAATGAATGAATCGAAATGAATGAACCGAGAGCAAACAAAGGAAAATCAAGAAGCACCAGACGAACAATATTATTTATGCATTATGCTCATAATTCCAAATTCTACTTGACTTGCATGAAAAGTGACCCAGCCCGGTTTTGTCAAATTAACAAAGCCACATGAGGACGGATCACGTTGCAGAACTGATATATGTTACATAGGTACCCAAACACATGTTATCTTTATTACTCCTGTTCCGTTGCTTTTCATTCATTTTATTATATCATATCTCCTGATATAGCTCATTCAAATATTCCATTTATATAAAATAAAAATTTCCATAAATACAAGCCAAAATCCGAACCTCTTGACTATCTAGCTCAAAATGTAGATCCCTTGCACTTGAGACGAAAGGTTAGTGAAAAAACCTGTAGCGAACATTTTGAAATGAGTCATGTTCACAGTAGGAAAAATGTGTCAAGTCAAAGCGAACATTCCTCTCCGCAAAATTTTCACGAATTCATCACCAAATACGAGAAAATTAAATGATCAAAACGAGATAAGTAAATTTCGAACGAGCAGTCTTTTTCTCATTATCGCTAACATTAAGTTGATATCATCAACCTCATCAATATTCCCAGAGAGTTTTTTCCCTCGAGTTTTTCGACCACATATCTCAAACTCTACACGGGGTCGGCGTACAAAAACATCTTTCTACCCAATTAACTCGGGTTTATCTACTTAAAAAATTTTCACATTAAATTGTCAAGACGGGTGGTGATGATGAACAACGGGAAAAGAACGCGAGAGAATTGAAAAGAAACACTCGGTGGAAATGCTGATGTGCTTAAAGGGAAAAACAACTGTTTTCACAAAAAGAAAAGGATATGATTTGCCCACCCACTTACTTCATGACTTATTTTGTGTACAATTTACTGACAATTTTTGTCTAAATGTAAGAAAAAGAAATACTTTTTCGCGACATTGAAGAAGCAACAAGAAAATTACGTTGTTCTTCCTTTGATTACACAAGTCATCCCGTATATACACTGAGCAAGAAAATTATTATGAAGTCCAGCAGCGGCAGGCGCGGGAGACGTACTACCTCCGATGTGTTTGCTTATTTAAATGAAATGATTCCCTTGAAGTACGCAGATATTCTTCAAATCTTTCTACTTTTAACATCCATGTACAGTTGTGCTATTTTATGTTTCTCTCATGTTGACACGGTACAATTCAAGAAAGGAATATATGAGTCAAGTCTTAGTCACATGTCACACGAGAGGACAAAGGAAAAGGGAAATAAAAAAAGTGAGTGTCAAAAGTTTGTATTGTTAAGGTTTAATAAGACAGGATTACAACAAGTGCTTTATTTTCTTATCCTCAATCCTCTTACCTTCACAGAAAGAAGATGGCTGCTTCCTCTTCTTCTTCTTATCATGATCATCATTTCAGGTCGATTATTACGCGATGTTGATGTTATCGGGAAATACCGTGAAATATTTGAGATTCTTCTGGGATCTACTTAAATCCACCATGTATTCATGAGTATTCCTTTGTTAAAATACATAAGCACAACCTCTTGTTCACTCAGACATAAATATCTGTCAAGAAAACTTTGTCCATAGTCTATTCAGTATAATATTACCAACACACTTGTGGCTTCTGCGCCATATCACTTTTACCTGTGTACTTGACTGGGATTCGTGTTGCACTTATATTTCTGTGAAGGTTCTACCCACTGGATTTTGCTTTGCGTTTAAAAAAGCAGGAGATAAACAACCTTGATAATAATACTTCGGATCTTGTTCGCAAATTACAGGGTTCCCTGTCAAACTTTGGTTTTCGTCAACAACTCTTATCCAACAAGTGCGCGTGTGTGTGAGTCTAAAGATTCTTTTTTACCCTTTTCTCGCTCACCGTAAATTTTTATTGCACAATTCATTTAATAATGCGTGATATCATAAAGTTGGTTTAAACAAAGTGGTGGATATATTTTATTAAAACAGTAAATAAACAAGTGGGACATTGCGCCAAACATTGGTATCCCTATCGTGAATGAAGAAAATAATGACCGTGGTTTGTTATTCTTTGTTCAGGAATGCAATAATTTTGGAAAAGTTGTTCCTGCTTAAACTTCATTTCTCGTTTCATCCTCATGTCATCATGAGTGATGTTGATGAGCTGGGCAGCAGGAGAAGAGTGCAAGAGGAAGCGATACTCTTTGGTGCCAGTTAATAACGGTCACTGAGTTAAATTCGAGAACGAGCATCTTTTCATATTGTTTCGTGAAACAGAAAACAGAAGATAATTTTTTTACCAGCACTAACAAGATAAAGGGGCATTAAACAAATTTTATTTCCTCATTCAGATTATGGGTCTGGTTTCAATTATGGTTTGATTGCCAACTCCAGATAATTGTTGTAATTAAATAAAGTGCTTCCCCGTAAAACACTTTAAGTAGTGGCATTTTTCTTCTAAATAGGTCCTGCGAATGGGCTGTGCTGTGCAGAAACATGATGTTTGATGCCTAATACTTAACCAAAAAAATAATCACAATGAGGGGACCCTCTTACATGAATTTAATCTGATTTAGATGCATTCACGATGTGGGTCAACCTCACATGACTTCACCGAAGGGCATCCCAATTTGATTTTTGACTTAATGAAACTACTAAAATATATGACATTGATGCTTTAGACAAGGGATTTGGATCGATTACTAATACGATTTTTATATTTTTTATTTATTCGCTTATTCGTATTTTTATTCTACTTTTTACAGGACAGAGTACATTAGGTATTCTAGAAATGATTACTTACAGCTTTACTTATCCAGGTAAATTATTTTAATACACGCTCCTTACTTTCATTTCATAATAATAATAACATAAGTGTATTACAGATTATATTTACATACAACAAAAAATTGTTCGTTTACCTGTACACATGTGCTTGCAGTTTGCATGATACCGAAAGCGCCCTTTGCTAAAGGACTTGGAATTTGTTATCTAAACCTGATTTTTCCTAAGTACCAAGTACACATAAAAACCTGCCGGTTTTCTATCAACGGTTTCCGTCGCGGATTTCTCGAAAAACAATGAAACTAAAATTATACCTCACTATCTAACTAACTAATAGTATTCAATGTATTTACAATTCTTACGTGTATGAATTTGCTTTTAATTAGTTGTATATACACAGTTGTTGATGACGAGACAAGAATCGATCACTTTTTCATTAAAAAAAGAAAACGTTTTTATGTAAACTTGTATTCTCGTGAATTGCACGGTCCGTGGAACTGTTCACAACCAAATTGGAACTACATAAGTATATATGAGTGTATGTAATATTTCTAGAAAAGGAGAAAATTAAGAAACACACACAAGATTGGTCGCGCACAGAAGATTGGTCGCAACCGAGGTAAGAATATTCCAGTCATTTAAAATATAGTACATAGTCAGTGCAAACTTGGAGACATTATTTTTTAAAGATCAAAGACGTGGTAAAAAAAGTATAAGCCTCCGGAGCAGGAGAAAAACAAGAAAACAACAAAAACAATTTAACAAGCAGATCAACAAAAGTATTAATATTGGAAACTGAAGTGAAGTGACTAAATCATAATTACCTACATTACATGATCGCCCTAATTCATATGCATAATAATATCTACAAAACATACATTCTAGAGATATCGAGTTTTGTAAAAAGTAGAAGACTTCAGGAAAAAAATTAAAAACAAGTAAAAAAAAATGGCTACAATCTTCAATAAACCTTTTCCGTTTTGTTTTTTCAAACAACCATGAAGCATCCAGCGCTCATCAACAAGTCCATAATATTCTTTTTTTACCCCTGCAATTCTCCAAATCTTTAAGTGTAGCGTGGAGCACAAATATTTACATTTTTGTATTTGTTGATATCATCTAGGCATCTGTCTACGCATCTACCATTGTTTGAATCACAATAAGAATTCCCTTAAAAATTAGCATAACAAATACTCTATTAAGGTACTTTGATATATGACACAAAATGTGTATTTACTTACGGTCTACTTTTTTTACCTGTACAAATTCACTGTTTTTTAATTAATACTAAACCTGCATTCATATACTCATATATTACAAACATTTTACTGTGCGTCAATCAAATGAAAAAAAAAAATGAACGACTAGGCTTACAAAAAAGTCCGAGGTTGAAGTGCAACTATTACAAAACCTTCCAAAAATTAAAAGTCGGTCAACCAAACCTTGATACAATTTTGATAAGATTTGGTTTTCTTTCAAAGAAGTAAGATTATATTTTAATAGGATTGTCTGCTATATAAAAATCATGATCAGTCAGTCATTCTCTTAAAATTGTAAAATTCCCCTTCTAAATACAAGGTGCACGGTTCATGTGTTGCTGATATACAAATCGACGACTCTGTTTTCCAGCACTTGTTTTAAAATTGTCGTAGTCTATGATAAATTGTTGAATATTTTTGCATGAAGGAAAATTTGTTTTTACTTTTACATGGGAATCTACAGAAAACCAAATCCATGTAAACATGTATATTGATAATAGGATTCCTTAAGTAGGCTATACTTTTTTTTGCATACCTGTTTACAATTGAGAGTAAACACGGCGTGGCGCTGCATTAGAAGTTGTTTGTGTGTAAACTATTAGGTATATCTACACAGACGACGACGGTAATCATCTCTGCGCACAATGTTCAAAGTGATACTTACTCTTACCTTTTTATTTTTATTGATTATATTTTAGAAAAAGTTTTTTGTGTGATATTCATTTGTTTTCTCCTAAAAGTGAAAAAGGGAAAAAAGAAATACAATAGTTATACTTTCTTCTCTGCGTTTTAAGGCTTCAGTCGTCGAAAACCAGCTCCTTCTGATCCGAGCCGGAGCTCTTCGTAAAGCGTTGGAGGAACTTCAGTCTCTGGCCTTGGAGGATGGAGGGTTTCAGTGTGCCAACCGTTTGAAATAAGCCCATTGCTTACGCTCGGCACTGAACCATTCCCATTCATTGGAATGTCTCCGTTGGAAGTGGAGGTACCGCCGGGAGCGTGTCCACCGCCAACGCCGGACGACGTTAGAGCCGTCGCATCAGGATTCGTTTCTCTGATGTAGGAGGGATTCTCGAATGCGATAGCACCTGGCGGTTTGGTCCCAAACTGACGCTTCCGAATGAACCAAACCGCTCCGACAGTCACACCGACCAGGAGGAATACGAGGAATGCGATGCCAATGCCCATACCTGCGCGAGATCCTTCAGCTACATTTTTCCGCGATTTTTGTAAATTGAGGTAAAATGGGAAAATAGTTTGGCAAAATAAAAGAAAAGATGGTTTAAAATAAAATAATAAAAAAAGCATTAAATGTAAACTTAAAATATCTAGTCAAAATTACCAGTACTTGCTGATGATATGAGGTTATCTTCAGTGACGAAGATAATTGGATCGGTAAGGGTGGAGGTGCCATGAGCGTTGCCGGCCTTCACGACCGCTTCATACTTGACACCTGGTTTCAGGTTACTGATTTTAGCACTTGTAGCTTGTGTGTCCAAACGCTGGGACAATTTCTGGCCCACCGGTCTCCAGAAAACCCTACACAAATATTTTGCATAACAAGTTTTTCTTTTGAGTGGGAAACAAAGGGCGCTGACCGGTTTGGAGTAACAAAGTAACTGACCTGTATGAAGACGCAGTGTGTGGATTGATCACTGGTGGATCCCATGAGATCATGATTTCGTTATCAGATAACACTTGTACTCTAATACGTTGAGGTGGTCCGGGCAATTTATCTAATTTAAAGACCCCCAATTGAATCACTCCATTTCAAAATACCAAACGAGATAAAAGTTATTTTTATTACCTCTGTTCTCCTTGAAGCAGTTGAAAATAACCTTTGAATTTTGGAGGACACAGAGCTCCGAATTTTGTGAAACAGGTTCCCCTCTACACCAGTCAAGACATCTTCGAGGAACACCCCAACTTGAGCAACAAGCTCTGTGATCCCGTCCGTCTGAAATGATAAAAACATTCATCCATTAATTCCTATCACTCCAATCCCACGGAAATAACAAAATAAAATCACAAAATTCACAAAGACTGTACTGTACCTGCTGAGCATTTCATAAGTTTATCAAAGTCCGGCAGGCACTGTGGCTTATCAATGACTGACTCAATGTCCAAAAAGAAAGAGCATGCATCGATACACACAGGGCTGACCTTTTCTCGCATGCAACATTCCGTGATATTCCCGCTCACATTCTGCACCAAAACATTTTTTTTTAAAGTTGAATTCAAATAAACTGGAAACATCTACCAATTAGCAATTTAACTTCTTACCAATTTAATGAATTATGTAATGCATGATACTTGAGTAAATGAAAATTAATTCACAGACCTGTATATCCCTCGTCTGCAGCCAGAATGTTTTCACCGTTTCTCCAATTGCGTTTTCTGCATGGCATGAATAATTGCCCACATCGTCAGGTCCGACCTTCTGAATTTTGAGAATGTAGCGGTACCGGTTGGTCTGCTACTCCCACACGTTTCCACGATAAAGATCGGACGACAAACAAAATGGGGGAGCATTAGCTTCACATTATGCTTAAGTATTCTATGATAAATGTCTTGTGGAATATTATCATTTTGTACCTCCAAGGATGTCACCGCATCATCATGCTCAATCCTATAATTTCCTCCATTCACAATGGGAATTCTAGCCTGTGAGTTCTTCCAGAAAACAACTTTGGGCTCAGGATGCGCTGTCACGGCGCACTCAATGCTTGCCGACTCTCCCTCAGAAGCAAAATTAATTTCAGATCCGGTCACGCTCGGAGCATCTGTGCAAAAGATTCATTCAGTTCTTTTTCTCAGAGCATTCAAATTAAGTAGAATGCAATTTATTAGAATTAGCAGGAACCAGAAAAAGGAACATTTTCCACGAGAGACGCTTTGATGACATTTTCATGCAAATATAAATCCCACCATTTCGCCCGACTAGTACTAATTTATTAACTGTTCCTCTCTCAATATCTTGCTGACTTCTCAGAAAAGCCATACAGACTTTCCTCTCCTCAAAAATTATTTAGTTCTTCTTTCAAAAAAACAAGAGAAGAGAAATGCTTACGAGACACTTGGATTCTCCTCGCCGACTGCATTGGAGTTCCATAACCATTGTCTGCGTAGCAAGACACAATGTCCATTTCCCGTGTAATGTTATCCACGACTTGGGTCAAATGTCGGTTCTTTTGCTGCTTGATCAGCTTCCCGTTAATGTACAGCGAGATGGTCGGAGTTGGGTCTTTATTTTAATATAATTAATCTTGATTAATTATTTTTCATGATAAAATTATTATTTATATGATAAAAATTTATTTATATGATAAAAATTTATTTATATGATGATCCAGATTTCAATACCACGCAGATAAACAAACCACAAATACAAATTAGCAGGTGGGTAAAAGAGCAAACCTACTTTTTTTGTTGATTCGATCAACTGACATGTGTTATTTTTTAAAGTAATTCTAAACGTAGTGTTTTAATCAGTAAAAGTTTTATTTCGATACTTCTAGTTATTTTGAAATGAGATGCAGAAAGTGTCCTTTTCTGACTAGTATTATTCATTTGAATTTACACTGAAAATCCGAGTTCTTAAATATTAAGTTGATTGTTTAATAATATCTCAGATATACGTGAAAAGATAAGTAAAATATAAAGTTAAAAGTCTTTCCCTAGTTTTAGCTTTGTTCGTTCTTTTATTTATATATATATTTATGAGAGAGAGAGAGATTAAAATTGCATACCACCAAGCGCCACACAGACAACCGTCATGGTCCTACCTTCCACCAGCAAGTTCATTGGCTGAATCCTTGGTGGCTGTGTGGATACAAAGAGAAAACCCAGGGTATACATTTTTGGAAAGGAATAAATGAGGAGCACATTAAAGTTCATTTGTTTTCATTAGCACAGCGGAAAAAAGAGAGGTAGGGAAATTCTGACAAATGGGATCACCTCCACCCAGACAAAAAAATCTACTCCAGTATTAACGAACCCACAGTGAAAAAAAAATGCTCACAAAGAGCTCCTCTCCTTTCATTATTCATTTTCGGGAGATTCATTTAAAATGACGCAGAAGGGAAAACCTGCCTCTCTATTTGGATATTTAAAAATGTAGTAGCGAGTGTGTTTGAGTTTCTCTCTGTGAGCTCACTCACCTCCACGAAAGGCGAGTGTGCTGGGTCTGTCCAGGCAATTAGTGTTTCTGAAGCTTCCGACTCTCCTTGCTGATTCGCCGCGGTGACGTATACAATGTACTGGGAGTTCGGGCGGAGACTATCGATAGTGATTGAGTTGACTAGTGTTTCATTCTTGATGAACTCCTGCTCCTTCACTCCTTTCGAGTACACCCTGAAAGTACCAATTATTCATTCAAGAATTTTCGAAAACACTTAACTCAAGTTAACATTTTTTGTCCAATAATTTTGCAAAGGCAAAAGTACTTACTTGTATGTAATTTTGTCCGTGGGATGAGCAAATACAGGTGGCTTTTTGCAAAAACAAAAAAAATATTCAAATGTATTAATTTGAAGACTTCAAGGCAATAAAATATGTATGATACAATGTTACTACAACACATAGTGGTTCATGATTCCATTATAGATAAACTTGGTGTGGTGGATCTTGGAGTTGTCAGTTAGGATAACTCACATTTAAAAATTATTTGATTAAATTATGACATTTTTTTAATGTACGTAGAAGTAGATAATGGGACGTGTTTCGTCAAAAGTGCAACAAAGAATTTTGTCAGAAACTTTGCTTTTGGAACACAAATTAAAATGTGTATTTTCCAGGAAGTGTGATCACTTTCCGAAAGTCTCAACAACGTGGCGGAGCTGGTACAATCACAAGCAGCAACACGTCGAAATCTGGAGGTGTACGGACCAGTAAGCAGTACAAACAGCGAGTGCCAAAAGAACGGTGGTCAAGTAATAAGAAAGGAAAGAGTAACTTACTAATTAGGTACTAACGATGTACGTATTTCACGCACAACTGACTTAGGTCGTTTAAAAAACTTTTCTTTTTTGTTGTTTGGTATATTACATTAACAATTACAACTTTACTTTTATAAAAATAATCAAAGAGAAAACAACGAGTGTAAAAAGATAATTTTATTTCTCGACGTTTCGAATCACTTAAGATCCCTCATCAGGAGTTGATACAATACTCAAAACTCACATCTACTATAATTACAACTTTATCCAAGGAATTGCTTCGTATCCATCAACGCAGTAGATAACATGGAATTCATTGACAATAACTCAAAATCTGCCCTATTTTTGAATTGTTTCATAAGATGTTGGAATCTCCCATGGGAGACATACTTGAATGAGCGAACCCTCTATCTACGCAATAATGTGAGAATGAAGATGAAGATGGGATTCAAATAGATTAAAAGTCTCACCAGTTGACTTCATAATTTTAAATTGTAATAATAAGCTGTAACGGATGACGAGGTGTTTATAATTTGTAGAGATTTCTGAAAACGTTTTAAATAAAGCCAAGAAAAAGTTTAAAATAGTTAAATTCAAAATTTATAATGACCTGCCAAACAATTTGAACCCAAGTTGCGCTGTGGCCAGCAACCACTAGGCTGTGTGGTGGGGTCAGCACTCCAGCAATTTTTGACCCGTTGTAAGCTAGCAAATAAAGAAAAGGAGACATTTATAGTTACATGAAATCACCCACACAGTATTTTTTTAACAATAGCTGCCTACATTCACTGGTGACATTGACTAGAATCACGGACGATGGAATGGAGGAGCCTGCAAAGTAGGAAAGTCATAGGAGTTAGAATAGCTTATACCTGAGATTAATATTTTTTATTACCACTTATCTATTTTCAAACTCACCATGCTCATTCTGAGCGACCACGAAAAGTCTATAAACCAGTCCTGTAGTCAGTCCTGTCACTTCAATCGCCGTGTCCGTTGTGTTGAGCTGGAAAGGAATGGAAATGATATGAGCAAAAAGGTTCTAAATACTGTTGACAATGTGTTTTCCCCTTCGGCGAAATATTCTTTCCCGCATGAAAAAATATTGCTTCTTTTCGCATGAACTACGCATTCATTAATAAAAACATACCGACTTCACTTCCGCTGGTTTGTCAATGGATGAAGTTGACGAGGCAGGGTTCCTCACTTGGTAGAATACTTGGTAATTGCTAATGTTGTAGTTCTTCGGGGCGATCCAGGACAAACCCACGCTGGAGTCAGTCACAAGGTTGGAGTGGAATTCTTCCACAGGACCGGGAATGATTTCGGTTCCTATTTTTTCATTTAATTAATTTCCACATTGTCAGCATCACACATCTCAAAAATGCAAGTTAGGCAAATGGTCTTGAGCGCTGGTGAATTTATTAAGAGACGTGTTTCAAACCTTCTTCGAAGCACTGGACAATATTGCCAATGTAAGGAAGACAATTTTCAGCCATAGACAGGAGGCTGTCCGGCACACGTGCGCTGCAAATGTCCAAACAACTCTCGGACACACCACGTCGTGTGCAACATGCAGAGTGATCTCGACCGCCGGCCGCGCATCGTAGTAAATTGTGGAACTCGGATGCACAGGCAAAGGCCAATGCTCGGATATCACTCATTGAGGCATCATATGTGCACAACGGTAAACAAGTCGGGTTCATTCCAACCTTTATTTTCAGTTAGATAGTAGACAAAAAACGTTATCGCTGTAGTCATAAAAATAAGTGTACAAAATGGCACCATTTCACTCCACTCATTTTGAGATAAGGTGGACAAAAAATACCGTTCAAAAAGTAAACCATAAATTTTTTTCTCTCTCTCTCGTAAAAAACCGTCCCGGTTTTTATCACTCTTTGAGTATTATTATTAGGGAAAAATAATGACTCCATTTTGTGTTCATGTTACCAAAACGTGCAATAAACGGGAGTAAATAGACTTTTGAGTTTTCCTCACTTCTTTTCCACCTTATCGAAAAACATTATCGATGCAATGTGGATGGGAATAGGAAATAAAAAGGAAATAAATGGACTTCTCTACATTTATGAACACAAAAGCCATATACAACATTTTTTTGTGCCGTAGTCATACACTCTCTATTCCCCTGGCATGTCTCCGTAAATGGGAGAAAATGACGACCAATTTTTACCGGAAGAACTGGAAATAGAGGAGCTGAGTAGGGAAAAAAAGGTAAGACGAAAACACATATACACACACAATACTTTGACATGAACACGATATATTGAATCAACCTGGAAAAGGAAACACAACTGGAAATGTAAAATGGGGTATTTTTTTATATACGCAACACTGGGAATATATTGTGATCGTTTCTCGTTACTGAAAAAATGCAGATGTTCGTGGAAAAAGGGCGAAATTCGAAACGAGAACGATAAAAAAATAGTGAAAGCGTTTTTTTATTCTTCTGGTACTAACCTGCTCGCAGCACGCTGTCTCATTGTAATTGTCAATGGTTGCTTCCAATTGTGACGTCTCTTGGGACACGCTCACCGTCCGGAAGACAACTCGTTCGGACGGAAGGCTCACACCGTGCTCGTTCACTGCCTCGATGTACACCTGGCAAGAGAAATATATGTATATAAAAATGTGAGATATAGTATCATTGTGAGTATAACATCACATTGAAAATAAATGTTCTTCCATCCTCGAGGACGAAACTGAAAGTGAAAAAGACAAAAGAAAAAAAAATCTCGTAACGATGTCGCGAGAGACAACTTTATATGCAAATGACAGGACGAAGAATATGGAAAAATGGCTGGGAAAAATTAAGGCAATTTTTTTCCTCTGCCAAATTATTATTTTTTAGGATGGTATGCATATCCTCATGCTCTACATCAGAGTTGAGAGAGGAACAAAAAATTGTATACATAAATGAATAAATGGGGGAAAAGGACACACATAGGACATCAGGGAAGAAAATGTCTCCATTTTCCAGGACATTCATGTTAATAATATTATCGGTATTGTCAAGACGCAGTTTTATATTCGTCCTTTGCAAAGTGTGCATGCTTACATATACACAATTTGAAAAGTTTTTGAATACATCTTGTTACTAGTTTTTTTTCTTGGTAAAAAATCGTTTTGATTTCCAAGCTTTTCACGTCAACTTTCTCCAGAGAAAAAAATGTCTTCTATTTTTACAGCCTTTATTTCCTTCATTTTGACCGTCATTCAACTTTCATGAAATGGGTACACCGGGAATATACATGCCTCATGGAGATGTGTGACATACACAACAAGAGCACCAGAAAAAAATGATGTGAATGACGGGCCTGTAATAAAATAACAATTTTCTCTTTGTCGATTTCACGAGGAGAAATGTCTACGAAAAATAGCTGGGTAATAGAAGATTGTGCATTTGTGAGAGAGAAAAAAAGGAATCTGGTATTGTCAGGATTTTGGTGGCCTTGTAAAGTAAACATATTTCCCTACATTTTAAGTAGAAACCTATCCCAAACAAATAAATTGTACCTTTTGCAAAAAAAAACAATATTGAATTTGCATACGTATGTTACTTTGTTGTTACTTTTTTACCTCGTACTCCGCGTTGGAATACAAATTTTCGAGGATGTAGGGTGGGTGAACGGCTTGAACTTGTTTATATTCGTTCTCGAAGGTGCTCAGGGCTCGGTAGTTAACCAAGTAGCCGGTCACAGTATCATTCAACGTTGCTGGTGGAGACCAATGAATGATGGCGAAATCTTCTTGAACGTTGGACACTCGGAGTTGGCGGGGAACTGAAGGCAGAACGCCGTATCCTTCCATGAGACAGTTGGCGTAGTCTCCCATGTACCGCAGGCATCTGTATTTTTTTCACACAAGACAAGCATTGTCTTCTTTTTTTTGGAAAGTCTCATCTTGATATGTTTAGATACCCTAATGGCTAAAATTAATTTTTTTTTCTAGGTCTAAAAAATATTTCAGGGGTAGACAAAAGCGTATGCAAAAAAGGAAGATTGAGATGGATGTCCCACATTATTCAAGTGTTCTTATCCTCCTTCCAACGTTTTTTCAACTTGAACAGGCGCTTTCCCTTTTTCAAAGAAATTTAATCACTGTCGGCGATAGGGATGATGATGATGATCACTACGATTGCTGATGGGATGTGAAATGTGCGTAGTTGTAATGGTGCGGGTCTAAAAGGAGCTCTAAAGAAAGCTATTATAAAAATGACAAAGGAGCACTTTTCCTTATTATTATTCTTTTTTTTTGTAGAACCTCTTTCCTATGTCTCTAGTTTTTTTTACAGTCGACCAAGTTGTTTGTTTCAGTCATGTTTGATCAATACTCGAGGCGGATACAGCAATCTTTTGTGTGTATCAGGGTATACTCTTTTATCTCATTTTAAAAAAAATATTATGTACGTCTCTTCCGTGATTGAATGAATGAGCGGGTGAACTAGAAAAAAGAGTGGAGCATGAAGGGAAAAATTATAATGATTTTTCTCTTTTTTGCACCACTTGTGAAACTTCAAAAGAAAACTATACATAGTCATAGTCCCACTTTCTCGAAGGATCACAAAGTACTTAGTTTTGCACTTTACTCGGTCCTTTTTCTAACAGAATTTTTGAATACATTACCAAAGTACACAGGGTGGCTCTCAAATGAGTCTCTACTTTTTATGCTTTTTATTTCTCAGATAGTCAGTCATAATATTCATTCTGTCCACATTTTTACGTTTCATTGTTCCAAAATGTAAAACATAATATGTGAGGAGGAATTGTGGATAGAAGAACGTCAAATGGGTAGTAAGTTGTAGTAATGTTGGCTAGGTCAATTTTAATGACAGTTCGGGAAACTAATCAGCATTTTATGGGATTGTACCAACGAATTCTCGTAAAACTGAGAAATTATTTCACGGTAAATTAATTGAAGTGATTTCCATCATCGCGCTCACCTGAAAAAAAATACAATTTTTTTACTTTCCAAAACTCTCATCTTCCTTCATGTCTTGGTAAGTATTTTCTGGTGTGAAACTCAGCCAGTGAAGAAAACTGCATATGACGCCGTGAAAATGCTCCCTGATTAATTTCAATTCTGAAAACCTATGCATATGAAAAGGTTTATGGAAACGGGAACAAAATAGAAATATTTTCTCGTTCCACTATGTTTCCGCC
>JAHZNF010003595.1:0-10954 GCA_027744215.1 Troglopedetes dispersus | reverse complement strand
TCTTTGGAACAGATGGACGTGTCATTGCTGTGCATAAACTTTTGCAGAATTTGTCAAATCGGTTACTGGTGCGAGATCGAAACTATCATTTTATGTTCAACGAAATAACTATTTGTTGGGGTTCATTGAGATTATTACTTCTCAGAGCATGCAAATCATGTGCCCTGGAGCTCAGTACATAGGTTCAATCGAGCAAAATATCATATTGAGCTTAGAGAACCCACCTATTTTTGAGATACGAGATAGTCATGATGAAATCAGGGCTGTTGTGTTAAGCGATTTTACTAAAACCGGATTAGGAATCAAGCGTGACGTGAAGGTTTCCACATTAAAATATATCAACAAATAGGTACTGCGTATAAATCCTACATCCGAAATATTAACGGACGTTTGAATACTCTTTCTAGATCCTGACACCAGACTACAGGAATTGTATAGGAAAAATTTGCAAGAGGTGGGGAGGATTCGGGGATAATCTGGTGGTCAGCTTCGAGCTGACCAACGAACTTGATCCCGGATGTAGGGCAGCGTTGATTGGACTATCTATTCTTATGGTTGGTGACACGTTTATAAATTGTGACAATTTGGTGTTTGTGTGTAATTTGAGTTTGTCATTGTGTACAAATCTATAATGACTTTGCTTGGTAATCCAACTGTTATATAGACTCAACGATACACAAAGTGAAAGGGAGCCTTTGGATCTAAAAACTCGCATGCAGGCAGATTGCTTCATTCAACCTCAATAAACGAAACATATAAAGTGGTCCAGGGAACTAAATCCTGTTATTGCACGTTATTTCTGCATTTTTATTTTTGCACCATTATTATTGCTGCGTCATATGTGGGTGTGGCACTCCGCAGTCAGTTCATTTCATTTTTCACACACCATTGTGTACGTACATTGTTGAATTTGGGATTCAAAGAAAGCTAATATATAGTTCCTGGAATTTAAGATAATGAAAATCTCACATCATTCTGTCTTTAGAGTAGCAAACAGTGGCATTAAAACGATTACTACCAGATCAGCGTCATCAGTCTCACTTTTCCCCACGCAAAGATACGCAACCCAACTGCCTCCAGAACTAAACATTCTAGCAAATACCCAGAAGTTCAGAATCAATGAGTTGAAACTGACAAGAATTGGTATGTTAATGGGATTTGTATTGTAATTTTTTAATGTGGGCGAACAAAGACGATCCATCAACAATAATATTATTATTCACGCAACATCATAACATCATACATATCCATGAGGAGAAATGAGAAAACATTTGCGAAATAAACAAATTAGCACGTTACACAATGACATAACTAATTAGTGCGTTATGAGAAGTGAAGCACATGAAAAGAATTGTGTTTTATTAATCATCCAACACCTTTTTTACATTCGATTAGGATTGAAACCAGCAAAAGTGGAATGCATCAGGGAGCTGGAAGTTGTGAATGCCGAAGATTCAACGGGGCTCCTCTTTATTCACCTTCACCATGCGATGAAAGTGGAAAAATATCAAATGAAAGTGTACACGACTTCGTCAAAATCATCGGGGCCGTGTTTGTTGAGAATGACTTTGGAGCGGAGTCATCCCCTTCACACCATTGTAATGGAAAATAATCTTTTTCACACTTTTCAATCATTATATCGTGATAATTGATGACATCACGCTTATGCTATGACCAAAACTTTATAGGCAGCAAGGATCTACTCTCCAGTTGAATCGCCACTAGCATACGTGTATGATCTTGAAGGTCTCCGGCGCACGGCTATAATTGAGGATGGAGAAGGGATAAAGTGTCTGTATCAACTTCAAACGAAGACACCGTCCGGTTGGACGAAAGATGGAAGAGTAATAAATAAAAATGGAATTTGTTTTGCAATCACTCAACATAACAATATTGACAATCTCTCGTATACCAAGCATATTTAATTGCACTACAGATTTACAGTGCCGCTGGTAATGTCCGTCTTGGTCATTTCGTCAAACTGGATGATTTGAAGAAGACAGAAATTAACCTCTACTTACGACTGCATCCAGAATTTGACGTTGTTTCAAAGTGCATAATGATAGGAGCCACTATGTTTCTGGTAAAAAAAGAAGAAGTGAATAACGCGAGCTTGAGATAAGAAGCTCCACATTTATTTTCTCTGCACACATTTGGTACGTGCTTCCATGTGGCTCAAATTGAGTTTCTTTTGCTTCTTTATATGCAGATGAGTTACGACTATGTGCGTTGACTTCAACAAGCTGTCAGGTTCAGACGTTTTTACTCAGCGATCAAAGAAATGAAATAACATTATTACTAAAACTACCAAAGTAAATAAAAACTACAGGACAAGCCTATACTAGAAAAAGTGAGGAATCGTGGTATACATTGTAGATGCCGAAAAGGTTGAAACATTATAAATGTCGTACGTTTTATCACTGTGCTGTAGCTGGAATAAAAAGAGACGAATATTCTTAATATAAATTTTGTTGGATATACCATTAATATGAACAGTTACTGTAATCGTGTGAGGAAAAGCAGGTGATGAGATTTGGAAAGATCTGAGAATCTAATGCAAATTTAAGTGAATCACTTTTTTAATCGTGGTATACATTGTAGATGCCAAAAAGGTTGAAACATTATAAATGTCGTACGTTTTATTACTGTGCTGAAGCTGGAATAAAAAGAGACGAATATTCCTAATATAAATGTTGTTGGATATATATATACCATTAATATGAACAGTTACTGTAATCGTGTGAGGAAAAGCAGGTGACGAGATTTGGAAAGAACTGAGAATCTAATGCAAATTTAAGTGAATCACTTTTTAAAGAAAAAACTTTGTAAATTCTGTGTAAATTATGCGCAAACTTCTTAGCACTTTAATTATCATAGCACCACCAGTGAAAACTTGAATTGGAATGTTTTATAACTGTTCAGATTTGTTCTGCATATAATTTTCACTACACACAAGTCGTTGCCGTTGAGCTCTGAACTTTACAGGCCACCACACACACAAGTTTTTGGTTTGAAAGCGTTAACACCAATAACCGTGTAAATGCGATAAACGACCCACGCTTTCTCAGGATTTTTAAAAAGAGCAACTGCGCCAAAATTACCTGATCTTCCTTATGGCTCAACAAGGATTCTGGGTGTTTATCCTGTTTACGTGCTTCCTCCAAATGTCAACTTCTCTGCGAAGTTTCCGGGAGACGTGTGGTACCCAACTGCACGCCCGCCACCGTCAAACAGTCCCCGACGGCCGACGCTGTGACAGAGGGAAAGGGCTCGTTTGCATCCAGAACCGTTGCCAGTGCGGTACCTTCCAAGAACACAAGCAGCAACCAGTTCCGCAGGTAGCGTGGAACTTTACCCATTGTGTAGTGAAGCTGCAAGAAGTATGTCGTATCTACAAATCTTATGCATCCGAGCTCCCGTTCCTCCTGAATCTGACGCAAACGGAAGAGCTCTTTTGCGGAAGAGGGGCAACGTGCAGTGACGCTGGCTGTGTTTGTCCTGAAGGCATGGGCCCAGATAGAAGTCACTTAAACTGCGTCCCAGATGACGACAGTGATAACAGCAGCGATGGCAATTCTTCCCCGGGAATGCTCACTATTTGGGCAGTTTCATGTTTGGTTCACGTGATAAGCAACATGACATTATTTGTGGTGAGATGAACCGACTTCAAATCAATAATTTGTATGAAATGTGCGCTGCTGTATGAAAAGGTGTTTATTTACTATCGTTTTCTGTATTTTACCGGTAAGGATATATTTTCTCGTCACAGTCAAAACTACAAGTTTACATCCCAAAATAAAAATAATAATATAATAACACTATTTGTATAATATGTTTAGTAAACTATATAATGATTGCATTCTGTAACAAGGGACCGTTCTCTTTGTTGTATGAAAATGAGATGGATTTAGCAATGAAATGTTAATTAAGAATCCCTGATATTTCTTAGTTAAATTTAAGTATCACGCATATGAAGCATGTTAGTTTATTACTATTAGATTAGTATGTCACCAATTTAATCCACAAATTTATTTTACATTCTGCATATAATAGCTAAATAACAATTTGTATCAAAGCATTAAAAGTTTTATAATCGCAAGTATTTGTAATATTTTTTTGCTTGGTTTTCGTCAGAGCAGTAAATACGCAATAAAAATACTGTGGTTTGCAGCAGCTGAGCAATAAGTTAAAGACAGCAGCTTAATAGTTATTATTATTATTACTTGTTTTTACATTATTTATGTTCTCGGTCATGTACATGGTTTATTGCAGAAATATATAGAGGGTGGCAAGTATATACATTATATTTTCGCCTGTTTAGCAACGTATAATTGTATTTCGCAGTTTTAGTGCAAAAAAAAAAACGTCTTGTGAACAGAAAAAGGAGGAAACCCCTTTCGAGCGTTTCATATCACTGGCAGCAATCTTTGTGAATATGTCGGCACTATAAGAAATTTTTATTCTTCGCAGCGAGCTTTTTATTTTTATTTTTCATTATTGTTGCTTGTGCGCCATTTACTTATCTCTCTAAAAATGCCATGCTATTAAATTACATATTATATAATATATAATTCGCCATCTATTTGTTAAGAAAATGATCATGGCTGGTAATGAGTACTCAAGTGTATTGCGATATTATTATTATAACCATCTTGTTAGTTGCTAAAATAATTGTTTTTTTTGTAAGTACATAATACTAAGTACTTGTTAGTAATGTTATGTGTTTTTGCATTGTTTCATGCCACTTCTTCCGTCAGAGGACACATTAAAAGCATAAGAGTATACGATTAAGTTTGAAACTTGTTGTACATACGTATCTAATGTTGGCATTAGCGAAATAAAGAAAGAAAGAAAAAAATGATGGTCTATATAGTTTTCCTTAACAAGGTATTGCATTGGAAGGCAATGTTTGGTTATGCCACCTTCTTTTGTAAAAGGGAATGTACATATTTAAATATATATACATCATCTCAACAACAACTTTCCAGTACTAAGCATAATAATAATCGGTACGTAATAATATATTAGTCTACAACAGTCACAATATAACAACTTTACAGTTGAGATCTATAAGTTTTTTTCCTTCTCTCCTACCATTTGTGTGAAGCAGCCTTCTAAAAAAAGTGTCTTTATCTCGTACTTTCTCCTTTATATTAGCCCAAAGCCCTCGGAACCCTCGTTGATTGCTGTGAATCAATAAAAATAAATAAAAATGTACAGATCCCTGGATCAAAACTTTGCATCCAAACTGACCCAATCAAAGCACTTGCTTTTTTCATGTAGGTGAAAATCTTGCACTTACCTATCCTCAATGCTTTCTCGAAACTTTCGTAGCTGTCAGAGAAGATTCAACATAGAAAAACGTTCATAAATAACCGTAGTACTCAATGGATGTTTAATAAAGGATTCCTAGTAATACATACCTGTCATAGTCAGGCAAGCTAAGTTGGTTAAAACAGGTGTGGGCAGTGGGCTAAAAATCAAAAGTTGTACAGATTAGTACAGTTGGTCACACAAGTTTGAAGCTAAACAATTTTCAAAAATATCATAACAATAATATCTTGCGAATTGTTTTGATTACCAAATTCCCGTATGTTGGAGCTGGTGTGATCTGAAACAACGGTGACAACTCTCGGAACCCACCTGTGGATAAACATTCAGCAGGATTATAGTTCATTGTTCTTGTGTGCACACGAATTTATTATAACCTGAGAACATAAATTGCAAATGCATATACGTGTATACGCAGGTATCATACCTGGGGGAAGTTGAGAACATCCAGTTGTGAACTGCAAAAGTCGAGCTTTCTCTTCTTCTGACATATTCGCAACACCAGTCCAGAACCAGTCCAGGATCTTCCTGAAATCTCCAGTAGCTCCACAGACGACTACAACAAATGCGCGTAATAGTAAGAAAATATTACAATTTTATAGCGTTTGGCTTTTAGGCCGTTGAATATAATTTTGGTTTTTTTTTGCCCTTTTGTCTTTTGTTTTGATGATTTTGGGAATGAAGCGATGATTTAGTGAATTTAAAGTTTTTTAGATTTCATAAATTGTAATTTTTAATGCATGCACGGAACTGCATCGTATGAAACAAGGAACGTAGGATAAGTAAGTGTGGTAATAATCTAAAATTATAGATATCATTATTGCTCAATTTATGTGATCAAGTACCGTTTCACGATATATTTGTGATGTTAGGATATTAGTTAATTATTCCAACATCTTTTTTCTATTATGTAAGGAGTTAAGATGGCTGTGAACGCAGATCGAAGGAATGTTTGGGAATGGAACCCCTTAACCGGTGACCCTGTGGTACCCCCAGAGGACTCCCCAAATTCGCGATACTGTATGAATGTGGAGGAAATGAACGAAGCTGACGCCAGCAGGAGGTACTTTTTAAAGACTATGTTTAACCGTACTGTTTGCAGATTTGGTGTCTGACATAAATTGGAATGCTTTGCATGGTTTTCTCGGACCGGGGACATTTCCTTGCTTCACCTCCAGGTGCAATTTGTGCATGCATGTTGGACAAACAGGGATTGTGCGGTTAGGATCTCACGGAGAACTTCCTCTCACTAAAAGAGCGACATGTAGCACAAAAAATGCTGTGTACGTAGGAATGTGCCTAAAATGTGAACAGGAAGGGACCTTCACTTCGGGGAATCAAGTAATGCCCTGCACGTCAGATGTGTGGGGCGTTCGCAATTACCGTGTAACCCACGAAGTATAATCCACGGCAGCGGCACTGTGGCAAGCAAGCGACAAGAAGTAGCAAGCGTGATTGCAGCTGGGAAAGGCCCCGATGAAACCCTCAGAGACTGGTTCGCACATGTTACTCCGCAGGGGATTCACCCCGGATTCCAACGCATTTCCGTTGTTGATGTAATCAACCAGTCATTTCGTCGTAAGAATCGCGAGAGAAATTTGGTTGAAGAGTATATGTGGGTAGATGACGACATCGACTACTTAGGCATGGGGAGGGGTTGTTTGAACACTTATTATGATGAATAAATAACTTTAATGAATTTCACTTACCATGATGTTCCCGAAGCTCTGTTACACTGTATTCGCTTGTTCCACACATCAGCAGCTACAAAGAGAGGATATTTATTATGAGCATAAAATTGAGAACCAAAATGCAGGTGTATGCAAGCGACCACATAAACGTTGTGAAGGAGCACGTACTTCCAATTCATTTTCATCGAAAATGCTCATAAGTTCATCAGGTACAATTTCGTTAAGGCCTTTCTGAAAAGCCTCAATTTCAGTTTTAACTTTTCCAGCCAAGCGATACTGGGCCAAAGCATTCAAGTATTCACGCTTGTTTTCGTTGGTGACGCCAACTTTTGATCCATCCGTGATAAGCTCAACAGTCTAGAGAAGAAAAAAGAAAGCCGAGAGAGGAGAAAAAAGTTCGTCTTGCTCCAATCTTCAAAACTTATGCGAAGTTGAGAAACCTAATCTCAATAATTTCCCCCTTTTGGATAAACTTTTTGCCTTACCTTAGATAGTTTACCAGAAGGATCATATTCCTCTTCGGTAAAGGTTAACTCCATCCCTCGAGATTCTCCAAATGAAATGAACATTCCAACGGGATTTCCACCCTCAAACAGTCGAGCACAAACTTGCTCAAACCACTCTCGTCGAAGCCCACCCCAGTCAATACCTGCAAGGTGTAGCAGACGATGGTTCACAATGATGCAACATAGTAAAAAAAATCAAATTTCTAGAAACTTTATCACGGAACACATAAAAGTCTATTATTGTAAAAAAAAAGACTGTACCTTGTTCGCCCACAAAACTTATCTCAAAGTTTCGACACCAATCGGTACTGGATATGCCTTTTGTAGTCTTCCAAGTCTAAATTTATGAAATATATGCCCCGTAATCGATACACGTAACATCAAAATCAGATTAGGATCCATGAACTACTTTGAACACATACGCTTTCCACGATGTTCTCTCTTGTGATCTTCAACGTGAGTTTGTCCCGAGGATGCTTTCTATGAATATCTCGTAACTCTTTGAAAAAATGCTCCTGCTTATCTTGGAAGGTTTCGGAGCCCCCTGCGATAAACCAATCCCAAAGTGTACAGCCTGAAGCAATAAACTGGAGGAAAAGCACAGACTAACCTACTTTCTTGCTTACCAATATTTCGTAAAAGGAAGTGAGTAAACGTTGCAACAACAATTTTCGCGTCCTTCATTGCAACCTTGATTGCGGGCTGGGAGCCATCATCTATCAGTATGGTTGGAAGTCCATGTTGGTTGCTGGCCAGCAGAAACTGAAGCTGCAAATTACGAAAACATAATATGCAAATTTTAAAGGGTGAAAAAATTAGTGTGTGTGCTCAGGAAACCAATAATAACAATGATAATAAGCCCTTTCCCTCGAACCTTTGTATTCGGAGAAAGCCGAAATGTAGCGACACGCATGGGAAGCACTTTGAGAAAATATTCCTTAATAACTAGTTGTTTCGAAGTGACGGACATGTAAACCTTGCGGATTTTGTTCTGAACGTCATTTCCAATTGAGAGCAGTTTCCCCTCGTAATAAGAATTAGCACTTTTGGCAGCAACGTTTTTCTGGACCGCTGCGGCCTCCGCAGAATTCAGAACAATAATGTCAAACCTTCCATTCTGCACTGGCTTGTCATCATACGTGAGTGTCCCTGCAAAAAATAACCAAGTAGGTGTTTTAATATAAGTAATAAATTGGTTTAGCATATTTCATAATTCCCATCCGAATTAAAATTCACACGTATATGATACTTTAGCATTCAAAAAAATGATTCTGCCGACAACATAAAACTCATGAAGTCTAAAAACGTTCGTCGTCAACCTGACAAGTCTAAAGCTATTGCTTCGAGTTCACGTTCTGTCATTGAACATAAAACCTCAACTGAAAAAGGGCAAGGAAGCAGTGAAAACCTTAACTGGAAGGTCGCATTTAAGATGCTCATGAAGAGAAAGTAAAAGGATACATTTGTTGTTGTGTAAATCTAAAAATTAAATTTTTTAACCTAACTATATACTGTTCTTGTTCAACTTTCAGTTCCTAGTAATTTTTGTTAAGACGTGACTTGAAGCGCAATAAACTTTTGATATAATAACATAAAATTACACAAAGTAATTAAAAATAATAAAAATTCACACACCGTCAATTCCATCCTCTGCTTTTTTAGAATTCATCATAGGTCTATAAAACCAACAATTTAAAAACTTACTAACCATGAAACACTCCCGGTTCTGAGAATCTCGTCTGAAGTGAGACTCTTCCAGTGTCCAGGCTGGAGGAACCCATTGGACCTAAGACATTCAGCGTTGGGTTTGAGCTAGTCGTGGTTGACGATGCACTTGAGTCATAGTTAAACTGGACGGAGCAATTCTGGCAAGACTGATTTCCTAGACTTTCATCGATCTATTTTGGAATGAGATTTATGCAAAACATTTACGTGAGCTTTCATAGCATGAACAGATTATATGATAATTTTATGATCGACCAAAAAGCGGAGCACATCAATTGGGTGATTGTGTTTGGAGACCTCTCTCCCTCTCTGCTTACCTGCTCTGCAGAAAATTTAAACAAGTCTAGAGCAAAATCCTGATTCCGACAGGTATTCCCAAACGTGTCCCTTGGCTCAATGATCNAATCCTGATTCCGACAGGTATTCCCAAACGTGTCCCTTGGCTCAATGATCAGCTTGTGCGGCTGGTTCGTCACGCACACCACCGTCGACGTTTGCTTCAAAAAGAGAGTCTTGTATGGGTCGATAGCTCCTGGAAGAAATGTCTTCAAGAATGGACTTCCTCTAACGTGAGCTACCAATAGAGAGTACATTCTCTTTGAGAAACCTTACCCACCCTGCTACCCAAACCGAACTAAAAAAACTGATGAATTCGCTCACCATTTTCAACCATCACGTGGATGGAATACTGACCAGATTTTCTCACTGAAAACTTGACAACCACTAAATTGGCATCGTTGGGATCCTGGCCACCAAACTCCGTCACCGCCTACATTATCAAGGAAGGAAAATTTCATATTGAATTGACAAATGGTTATGGTTAAATCATTCTAAGGAATTTCAAACTCACTGCCACTTTCTGAGCATCTTTCTTTACTTCAATCAACACATTATCCCTATCACAAATTGGGTATGGTCGTCCGCCTCTTTGAAAAAACTGACAAAGTAATAATGAGTCAAGCATGAGAAGTGTCCTACATGATCTCAATAATCTCCAATTTATATAATAAAAACAACATCTTATGCTTTAGAAAAAGTCAAGCAAAAAAAATTCTTACTCGAATGTTAAAGCTCACAGTTTGGCCAACAGGAACTGGATCATTCCAGAAGAACTCTACCTGGCAATTGTTCGCCAACGAAAACTTTCCCGATACATACTGCAAGATGGCTTGTTTCGCATCCAAGACTTGGGGAAAATAAGATGCGACTGCTCCGAATCCAGCAACGCTCAACGTGACTAACAACATTGTTCCTACCACCAAACAAAAGAAAACAAAGGAAATCGACCACCGTAAAATGGTCTGGTCACTGATGGTAATATGCTTTCACTACTACGACTGCATCTTCTTGTAAGAAAGAATAAATGCTGAACTTCTTTTGTTGTGACTAAATAATAATGTCGATAACAAAATATAACGCAATATTATGGTGAAATTTAGACATGTCAGTCAATTAATAATATAATATAATGTTGCAAAATGAAAAAAATTAATCTTCCTGCTTTACCGATCAACAATGTTATTATATTATAACTTATTCCATTGAAGTCTTCTATACAGTGTGGTTATTATTATCGCTTATTATTGTTTGTGTCATAAACGATAAGTTGCATAAGATACCTCTCAAAAACAAAGTTTCGCTCGGTTTTCACCAGTCTGTCAATAATTATTGTGCACGTTTCTCACGCACACTTTATTAGCA
>JAHZNF010003594.1:0-18378 GCA_027744215.1 Troglopedetes dispersus | reverse complement strand
ACTATCCAAAGTGGTGTGGTGGTGTTTTCTGAGAAAATCCAACACAGAAATAATCTCGTAATTCAAGCATGATGGAACATCCTATCAAAACTTGTCAGCATTATTATCACGTCTTTTTTTGCTTTTTCTCCCTGTGAAAACACTCATCGCCTCTTTTTTTCTACTACTCCATACACACAACACACACACGCACACACACAATGCTTTCACATCCACTTGTGTGTGCGACTCAACCATCGAATTTCATATTTCATGTTAGATCCTCCATTCCTATTATTTGGGTCCAGAAGTGACGCGGTGAGCTTAATACAACTACCCCCGACTTTACCAAAACATAATTTTACTGCACTTTGTTCATAGTTAACCCAGCCATAGGTTTTGCATCTCCGAGTATACGTTAGCTATTGCAATTGCGTAATAACAATATTTTTAGTCAGGTCTCCCACTTGAGTAGAAACTGTGTTGGTTCAGTTTATTGACATGGTCACCAGTAAACCAACACCACTATGGTCTGCCATGTACCCGCATGAAGTTTGCTAAATTCAGTACTAATAACATTTTGTTTTTGGATGAAAAGAGACAAAAGACTAGAGTCCCAATATTAATACAACTATATTTTCCGGTGGGTTTGTTAGCGCTCGTATTATTTAGTGGTGGGATCAGGTTGCATTCATCAGGCTCAACATTGTTCACCATTCATTCATCATTCATCCTAATAATCTAATTAGTGTCATTCGAGATCTCAACACAATGGTAAATAAAGAGGTGGTACATTTATCGGAGGGGACACGGAGAATTTCACGTGTTGCCTCACTGTCTTTAATATTTTTTTGCACAAGGAGTGTGATCTGAAGAGGCGGTGGTAACGAAAAGAGACCGTCACAAATTAGTATTCTTGACCAGAGTGAAAGGATATTGGTTGTGGTTTCTAGTGTCAGCTTCGGCCATCCCTGAACGTTGGTGTAGATACTGCATGAGTCTTTTTTTAATTCCCATTGGTTCTGCTCAACCTTCTTTTTGCGTGTGACCAATTAGCCCCATTCCACCGTAATATTTATGTTCAAGGTAATACAATAACTTGGAAAGTCGGTGACACCTTCACGCTTTAGTTATTAGTTAAATATAGACTACAAGGTGGAATTTCATGGGCAGTTTTACAATATATTTACTATTTTTATGCAGAGTCCCACTGAGAAACGAAAAGGAGTTAAAAGTAGTTTGCATTCATGGTGGCAACCCACTTGAGGAAACATGAGACAAGATTTATTTGTTTGCGTGAACTGGGAACAAGATTCCTTTGAGCAGTTTTTCTTGCTGTTTCTTTAACTCTGAAGAAGCAAAGGAAACTGACAAGATTTTTCAATTCTGTGAAACTCTCTTTCATCTGATTCTTTGTCAAACGCCTATGTCTCACGTCTTTCCTCAATTGGAAGAGTAACCAAAAAGAAAGAGTATCGTTTTAGAAAGAAACTTTTAAACGGTTCACTTAAAGAAGCCATGAAGTAGGTAGGATGTTCAAATTGCCCCACTGATTTTGCCACGGGCAAAATTCCGTTCCCGTGTTGACTCAGAACTAAGAAGCGGAAATAAGTGGGCTAAGAAGACCAAAGAACTTTTAACTTCACTTGGAAGCGTGTCGGAAAATCGCTGAACTCAGTCTTAAACCGAACAAATAATTTTCCGTATAACGATATTCATGTAATTACTTAGCTGCAAAAATATTACTTTATTGCAATCAAATATCCAAATACTTTACTTTGCACATTTGTTTGAAAAGGGACTTCCGGTTGCAAACATAACCTCAGATAACACGGTACGCCCACCCATGTTTACTTTATCCAAAGACGGCTTTCATAAAAAAATCATTAAAAACAAGAAAACTGAAGTCTGACTGGTCCGCTCCAAAAATGACAAAAAAAGCATTTGAAATCAACGTCATAGACAGGCTCACGTCAGACAATTTAAAAAATAATAAACTTTAATTTGATTGTAAAGTACACCCACATGAACATGACATCTGAAATTAACTACGAGGCAAACCGACGTCCGATTATTAATAGGATTAAAAGTAATATGCAAGTACTTGTTGCGTGTAATGTGTCGACGGATTTGCATCCGAGACTTAGGATTGTGTAAACGTGACCATTTAGGGATGTAGGAAGTGAGATGAAAGTAGCGGAATGTAATTATTACCCCAACTTTGGTTAAAATAAAGAGGATTTACATCTCCTAATACAATTTAATCCGACGCCAATTCCACTCGAGTTTAATTCCAACAAATACCAGTCTCGAATGAAAATGTTCCCTACACTCTTCATAATAACGTGTAGTTGTAACTGGCACATTTGTACGTTGCGCAATTTATTTTCCGCGAAAAGCGTTAGAAGCTATATCTGCGATTATCATTGCATTGAATGTGATGATAATGGCACACTATCATCTATGGTGGTATTTACAACAACGAAAAACTTGAAAAGTTCAACTCTATTCTGAGTACTTCCTGATTCATAAATTTCAAAGGCTGTAGTCGTTATATTTTTTAGCATATTTTCATGCAAGTGTTCTAGAGTCTATATTTCGTCCCAAAATTTGTTTACCTTAATCGATACTAATACATAATTAATAGAAATTTGTAAGGCGCAATTTTTCACGAGTCTACTTTTTCCTGCAAAAGTTCCAAGTGGAATTAGATTCAGAAGTGTAAAAATAGCTATCCTGCAAGGAAATAAATATATGCATGCAGCATCCTTTGATCCTACGTAACCCCAATCCAACGAAGATGCATGCAGACTGTTTTTTCTTCAGTTACAATCTGCGAAGTGATTTTCCGCTTCTCTAGGGAAATTTCTCATTTGTTAGTCTACCGTTGTTGGTGTCTGGAAAGCTTGCATGATGTGTACTAAACGGATTTTTTCTTTTATTTAGTACTTATCATAAATTATTTCCTCTTTTCATAACACACAAAAATGTGATTGATGAAAGACTCCGGTATCAAGTGAAAGACAAATTGCAGGGGAGGAAAAAAATTGCTTGATAAACGCGGGTTTATGTAGCTGCTCAGTATGAAATGAAGCGAAACCTCATAAATGAAACTTTTCATAAACATTTCAAATACATTATCCCCACCACTCACTTGTCTATTAGGTAGGAAGTTTGAAGTCGTGACTTTTCACTTCTCGGACTCATCAACATCCCTTATTAGAACGCGCCCATTCTTCGGAAATCGCAATCTGTGATGTTCACTAGTTACCATTCTGCCAGCAAGCAACGTTGTCAATTTGTTAGAACAGTTTTTTCAGCACCTCTTTTATCAACTCTGTAAATGGAGGGTGCTCCACGAATTTTTACGGAGCGTGCCCAATTACCAAGAAATTCAGGCATGCTGTGCAGGTGTTCCTTTTTAAATATTTTCTCGCAGTATTTCAAAAAGAAAAGTTGTCGGCTGAATCCACGCTTCTCCCACGCTTTGGTGGAAGGGAACCTTTCAAAAAATAAGATAAGCAGGTCTGAACATATGAAGACTCAGAATGACCTTTGCCACATTCAGTTGTTTTCACTCCATTGAATTCCTTGAATTTAGTTTTTTTTAAATGGAATCGTGGCCTAAACAAGTTTTTGTGATGACGTAATTTCACGTACTGCTTGAAGTTTTAATGCAGAATGTTTGTATGGGAGCACGTAAGCACGTAGTCAGTACACCCCCATAATCATTACCTATTATCAACATTTTTTTCTCGTTCACAGTGAACCACGTTTTAACAGATTGAGTAGTTTTCTTATTGCATCATGCAAATCTTGTTGGCTCATTCAAGCCTACTTTACGTTCGCATTTCTACTTTCCCCTTTATAAATGGAAATTTTGGGATTCCAGTAAGATGCGAGCCGGCAAGCGGAAAAGTTCCACCACACAAATCTGTTTTGCCTCACAAACAAAATGTTTACTCCATTTATACTTGGTTTAGCTAATCTGCTTACAAATTTTTTTTTCGAGGATAAGTGCCCACAAAAGCGTAAAGTTCCTACTCACTTACAACAGGTTGGTAAGAACAAGGATAGGAGACCATAGGGAAAAAGCGATAACCTGTGAAAAATACTTTTTTAAATGCATTCCCGATTTTATAACGTACATCTTTTACCTAGTCAGAACATATATTTACTTATTGTTATGTGGCAATACTACACTATTGACGTTCCCAGAACTCTGATCTGATGAAAAATGTGTATTTATTTATCAGGCTCAGACTTACATACATTCAAGGATTTAGATCAAGCCCCAACTTAATGTAGAAGTTATTCGTGAAAAAGATAATGTTGCAATGGAACCGTAAACGTGCCAAAATAGTGTGGTAATAATAGTCCAGCTTTCAGTGCCAAACTGAACAAATTTTGTGAGGAATTCTTGTTCCTGTGGAAAAAAAATTGACAAAGTTTTTTGTCGAGGATGCAAGATTGTAGTATGAATTAGCGGGGGCAGTGCTGTTGTGGTAGAATCCTAAATATATGTTGCTAATCCATATTGCATATTAAAGTATGGCTGGAAGGATTTACGGTGGATTAATTTTTGCTAGACTTAATTTTTAGTCTGACGAAATAACACGTGCTGCACGTAATGTCCAGTGAATTTGGGAAAACGTGAAGGAAACCAATATAATGAAACTGACATAATGGTATGTTACTCCATATAGAATGAAATTTAGCGAGTCAGCGTGCCCCAGTTTGTTCACTTCAGAGCATTCACTTCATTCATGGTAAAGAAAGTTTCCCGAACAAACAAAATCGCTTACTCGGTTCCACAATGAATTATCTCTGGTGAAGGCAAATAATGATTTTAAAACGTTTTAGACACCACCATAAAATATTTTCATATGGATATGATGATAACATTTTTTTATTAGAATACCCACGACGACGACAGAAGGGCAATACTCCAGCCAGAATAAAATTGCTTTTAAGTCATTCCATATTTTTCAAGTTTCTTGCCAAGAAAGTCAAGTTTCCATTAACAAACAATGAAAGGGAAGAATGGTTTACATTTGGATTCTGTTGAGAGATAAAAATACAAATACATTATTATGACATGCGTTAGTTCATATAATCTTCACATCATCATTTTGCTGAGCTGTGTCTTTTAACAGAACAAACGTTCTAAATGACACATGAACAATATTGTTATTGTGGTAGTTTAATGTGCTCCATTTCAACGAAGGGTAGTGCTTAACTCGATTACGTATATAAAAAAAATGAATTTAGTTATAAGAATTTGACAATTTTTTCTCCTTTCTGTAAACAAATTGAAATTTGCATACAGTACTTTTGTTCTGGAACACAGAAACTTTCATTCAAATAAAGCAACCAGCATTCGTAGGAACTTAAAATTAAAAGGAATTAGCTTGCTAACCTTTGAAGGGGTGTGTGCTGTGCAACTTGACACACCTCAAGTACGCCATTTTATTCTATGCTCCCAAACTCTCGGTTCTCTGGAGACCACTTAAGTCTTGCAAATTTGTCTTGGCTTTAAACTTACGGTTATAAGTGAGAAAGTAGGAGTCAGGGAATACAAAGTTTTTTTACGTCATAATTCGCTGGTGCCTAAAATTATACGAAATATAGAAAACTCGTAAAAGCACTTAAAAATATGAACTTCTGAGAATGTTCTAGTTTAAAATAAAAAAAGTTGTGTGTCCTAAAATCACAGTATAATGTTATTAAATGCATCTGAAGGGTTTAGTTGTTTCCCAAAACATGAAGAGTGCCAAGTTTGTTCATTTGCACAATAAAAGGAGGAAAAGAGCATCATCGTCGTATGCACTAGAGCAGTTTAGCTTGGTAAGGCAAACAACCAAATGTGTTGTTGGATTGTGTTGTTCAGCGGAAAAGAAATTTGGAACGGGACGCGATGCGACTGGAAATCAAGGCAAAGTATCTGCAAACAAACGAGTTTTGCTTTCTTTCTCTGTTGTGGATAAAGGCCAAACCATACAATTCAAGATATCGGATGCGCGACTAAGCGAAATGAACGGGAGAAGCGTACTTTCCATGTTTACCTTAGGAGCATTTTATTGGAAAACGCGAGAGAAAGGAAAGGACGAAGGAGAAAATGAAAAATGGCACAAGTGCCTAAAGCCGGGTGGTCCCACCAACCATTTGTTCACGCACAACTTTATTGCGTATTAATTTCAATTCTAAGTACAGTCTCAATAACATAGGCTCAAGTTGGTCCATTGTCTCCTGGAAATAAACGTGCTAGGAACAATGTCAGACACGTAATTTTTTACCGTGGCTCACAGGCTCGCTGCTTGGAGCTCAGTTTTAAGTGTGAGTCACGTAAATGCACTTTTTTGTTTCGTCAGGGATACATATATTACATAGGAAACTTTCCCGGAGCAAACTTTACAGTTCTAGTTTCTTTTATTGTCGGAGAAGTGACGAAAAGTGCAGATTCGTTTTCATTTGAGACGATCGCAAAACATTTATCATTCCACTTGCCTACCCCAGTTAAAAGACCATTTACAAAGTGTCGCCCATTTTCGCTTGCTCCATTATGTTCTTATTCTCTCTTCTCAGGATTAATTAGAGCCATATGTGAGCAAGTCCGAAAGTCACTTTGCATTACTTTTAAATTTATACAATTCTTTTGTGAAATATACACAGTTTCGTTGTTCTTAATCGGCTTCATGTACAGATTACTTAACTAAACGAGAAAGTGCTAATTTGCTCAAAATAGAGCTTATTCTGAGTTATACCCTGCAAAAATTATTTGCAAGTTTTTTCTCTTTTTTTTGTCAAGATATCTCTCATTAGTTTAAGCTTTTGTCGACAAACAGAAAAAATATGGGGAAACGTGACAAGTTCAGAAAAAAAGGAGCATCAGGTCCACAAAGTGTACTGAAGAGGGATGATGATGATGACGCCGATGAGCTGGAGAAATATACAGGCTCAAGATAGAAGTCACTCCTGACTTGACATTAGTAAGATAAACCGTCAAGTGAAAAAAAAGTCCTCTCTAAATCCTGAGTAGACATAACAGGAGTGGGAGTATCAAGCCAACGAATAGGAGTAAGCCACGAATTTGTCTTTTGTCACAATAGCGTCGTAGTCTTCATCCCATGCTTTCCACTAAAAAAGCAAGAAGGTGCCCATCAAACCCAAATAATAACACACACAAACATTTTGTTGTTATAGTGGAGAGCAAATTTTTTACAAGGAAAATGACGTGATATCCCAGGTCTTAATGATATTACACAAAACAAGAAAAGAAAATTCTATGTCAGCTTATCGTGGAGTCACATGGCTTGCATCTTATTACACTGGTAGAAGGGAAAAAGCATGTGATTCTGTGAAAAGAAAAGCCTGTAAAATAGCAAAAAAAAGAAGAAGAATCAGCTTGATTTCCTTCGTAGTACTTTTATGCGGGCACACTTTATTCGCTCGTTCATGAGGAACACGATTATTATATGTGCATGTGCATATCACTGTATATTCCATTCTTCCTTGTTCAAATGGAAATTTCCAGTTTAAATAACCCATTCTTGCCACATCCTGTGATAACTGAATGCCTCCGCATCACCCATCCACAGCAACACACTAAAAAAGATGGAGGAGGTAAATACGTTGGATTTCCGTGATGAGTATGGTGATCATCGAGGAAGAAGAAAGTAGGGACACACGAAGAAATGGCAAAGATCTCTGCATATAAAATAATAATAATATTATGGAGGTGGGAGGAATATATAGTACAACAAGCGGTTGAGGAGGACGGAATCAAGAAGATCCTTACAAAATTGTCCTAAAGCTCTTTGCAAGAAACAGAGTAGAAACGCAGTACAATTATTGTGGGAATGATGGTTCACTTTCTTTTGGTTTTAGTGAATACACTTTTTTGCCAGGGAAAAGTTTAAATTGTACTGCAGAAGACTTAGATTTTTTTTCCTTTTTTGCGATATCATTATTGACAAAAATCATTACCAGTATGATTCCATCAGGAAGACCATATTGGCAAAGTACCACGTGGGTGTACTTTCCTCAATTTCCCCTCGATTGTTATTGTCGAGTGCCAGGTCAAATTAAAATGGTATGGCATGTCTTATCCTCTCGGAAATGTATGTACATGTCTTATCATTATGACCTTACCTAATACTAGAACCGGAAGATTAATAAGACTTTGCAAGAAAAAGGAAAACAAGATCTTGGGTTCACCATCTAAATTAATTTTACAAGAAGATAATCTACTTTTTCGAGATTTCTTTGAAGAAATTACACCAGCTCAAGCCTCCCTCACGAACGTGTTACTTTTGTAAGATTTGTAAAAGAGAGACGTGGTTTACTCTATTGGAATAATGGATCTTACGTGTTGGCAGAAAACTCCTGTTAGTCACTCAGCTCAAGCCAACTTCTTGGGAATTGTGCTAACAAAGCTGGGATAATTTATTGGATTGACACTGGTGTAGAATTCATGTCTGTCCAAGATTTTTAAATGAGATTGCATAATATTAACTTAGGAAGGGACTTGTTGGCAAAATAATTTTTTCCCAGAAATGGGATAATATATTTGTCACTATCCGTCCAACATGTCTCCGTCACCTGTGACGGTGACGTGAATGTGGGTGTCCCCCATTGCCCCATGTTTTTGTGATGGTAGCATAAAGGGATTCTTTAGTGATTCTGACGACTTCCCTGACAAGTACACTTGTGCCCATACATTTAGTGGAGAATGATTTGTTACTACGAAGTCGTGTTGACATACCCATAACTTTCTCTGACACTCTTGATTTTAGCCAGTTGATACCGGTGTAATAATAAGGGCACATACAAGGTACCATTCGAGCTCTGCTTGCTAGCCTCGTAGATCTGTGATAGCTTCATTCATCTTGAAGGACATTAAGGCAGGAAGCGATTTTATTGTACAATACTCAAAAAAATTTAGTATTCCATCAAATTAACAGTTAATAACATCGTTAATTTTTGACAACATCACTTAAATGCCAATTTGCCCCAATGAAAAAAATACTTGTGGGTTGGAATCCTACTCAAGAATTGAAGGACTAGATAATAATTATTATTGCCTTTGTTATTTTATTTTTGTAATAAATACTTGATTTCGTATTAGGTAGAAAAAGGAAGTTGTCTTGAACCAATTTATTTTTCAAATGTTTTTATGTTTTTAATAACCCATTAAAAGTCATTCCAACATGTATGATCTACATATACCTAAACGTCCGTGAAGTATTTTGTATCCCTCATAAATTGGGTATTACGCGGAAACTATACTAAAGATTTGCGCTCGACGGGAAGTTTGTCATGCTCCATCATTGTCTACTGTGATATCAAATATGTATAAATAATTTTTCGTGTTTTCTGACGCTGGAAGTCTATAAATAATATCATCTATGATAAGAGCTCTCCAATATATACTGATTGTCAACCTGCGTGGACTAATAGAAAGCAAATGACAAAGTAGGATACGTGTGAGTAATGTTTTTGCGTTCAATTTTGCAACCATAAAGGAATAAATACGTGTTTTAATGGTAAGACGGAATCGAGAGCTCCATAAAAATCTTAGCTGGTGATCAGAGGAGTGCATTTCCAGGTCATACACACAATCCTTTCGTGTTTTTGCTGCGTGTTGGCTGCAAACAAAAGAATTATTGGAAGTAAATACCAAAATATAATAAAAATTGGGACATAAAGTCAGATTTACGAGTAAAATTTACATGTAATAATATTATATCTCATCCATTTTTGACCCCACATCACTTTCTCCTTAGTCTTCATTCTCAACCAGTGTATGCAAAGAATTTAAAGGTGCAACGTAAATGTGTAGAGAAAGTAATGAAATTGGAGTGATCGGAGGAAATTGGAAAGTGTATTGATGTGTCCATTGGTTTATCCTTCATTTTGCAGGTTTCATACCAAAATGAAGTCAACAGTCGGAATTGTCGTAGTCGCCATGCTCGCTGCATTCGCTATCAAGGCAGCCCACTCCATGCCACCACAATGCAGTCCGGACACTCTCGAAGACATGGACAACCCAAAAATCCGTCAGATTTGTGAATTCCTCCGAAACTACGCAGCAGCCCTTGAAGACTACCAAAAAGGTAAGACGAATCCGTGCTAAATAAAAACTTAAATACAACCACTTCTGATCAAGTAAGAAAAGGGGGCAAATACGTGGGGCAACTTGAGCACAGGGCAATCAGCATAAATGCAGGCAATGTGATATAATTGAAAAAATTTTACGGGGCGATGCGAGACGACTTAAAATTTAGCAGATTTGTCAAGAAACTTAAATCAGAGATGGTCTTTGTAAGGTTAAAGCGCAAGCATCAGGATTCCGAAGGCGTAAAAATTGACATTTCGCATTTTTAAAACAAATTCCAGACAAAGTGGAACTTTGAAGGTTAAAAGGTGCCAGCACATGAACTAATAGGCCACACCAACTTATGACTAGTCGCATAAAAGTTGGTAGAGAACATGACGAAAAGTGAGGATTTCTTTGAGTTTAAATGTAGCCAGCAGATAATAACCACGGGGGAAAGAAAGAATATTAAGAGGGTACTTACACATCATCAGATTGTTCCTCTCTTGCATGGAAACAAAATGCTGGCGACTGGTGTGGTGTCGCGTGGAATTTTGAGCGAGCATCCACCCGCAGGATCGTATTTCGCCGCAAGTCCAACTTTCCCTTATAACCCTACAAATGGGTCAAAACTTGTGCAGTAATTGTAGGAGCAATAATCGTTACATGTCGTCATCACATTATCCAATTTAGTTGGTGCGTGGGTGGAATACATTGGAGTCGTACTCAAAATCATTCTGACTTTTATGAATACTCACTGGGCTGAAGTCACGAATTGTTCCGTTTATTTTTGGCCACATTCTGTACCGCTCTAACAAAGTGAAATGTTGAAAACGTGTTGCAGGTATGGCTGGAGGATCTCACTTCCCATTCGGTCTTATTGACAATGGTGTGAAGCGACAGGATGTCGACCACGTCTTTTTGCGGTTTGGACGACGTCGTTAAGCGAAAGCAACTGGAGCAGCGTAGAGGAGAAAAGAGTATGAATAAGAGAAGAAACATTATTACACAACAAAAAATATCTTTCCTCGGATTGGAATACTGATTGATATATTATGATGATAATACTAAAAACTATACTGTAATAATTTTTTTTGAACAACGTACCATTTTCAACAGCTTATCAGTTCTCGTTCGTTACCACTTGTAATATACACTTTTTTACTAGTCTTCTTTTTCTTTTACAAAATTCTCCCCTTTCTGTTCAACAGCTCTTTTCGTATTTGCGCTTTGTTTCGGTTGTCAGGTCAAGTCTAGTGTAAAACATCCTTGCTTGGATATTTTTTTACGGTGGGCTTAACTTCGGCTGTATTTAGTTCCCTTGATCCATGTGCTAAATATCTTGTGGCAAAAAAAGGATGAACACGAAATTGTAAAGGAATTATATCGAGATGTTAATTACAAAAAAAGAAGAAAAACTATTTGTTCCATAGGCTTAAAGAAAACAAATTTTTGTGACTTTAAATGCAAAGAAGAATACTAAATATATTATATTTCCAAAAACATGTTGTTATACATACACGACTACAATAGATATTAAAAATTGTAACTTATATCGTAAATTATATTATGATTGTGATTATTATTATTACCATTATTAGTATTATTATTACAATGAAAGTATTGCGTATCTAGTAAAAAACTATCCAACCAAATCAAATCTTAACAAAATATCATTAGACCTTATTTCATGCTTGCTGTTAGAGTTACTACTAAATACTACTACTACACATATTACCCGCTCTTCTATCTTATCAACCAAGGTGGTATCATACATTCATGGAAATTTCATTAGAGAGAAATCACACATTATGCTTTCTTATTCTCTCGTGATCTTGAATTGTTGTAACTTGCATCGTTTACAGAAGTGAATTCATTCTTTTGTATTTCCAAAATGTGATAGGAGCACACACACAAGAAAATTGTTATATTATGTTGTGCACTAGCTGAATAAAAAATTTCATTCTTACTATATTGTAAGCTAAGCGGAAGTGATTAAAGTAAATTATTTACGTAGCTTACCGTACTTAATAAGATTACTAAATCTACTATATAGTCTTATATTAGTATTGCATCATACTAAATTTTATAGTACTCTGCACTGTCACCATCACAGCAATCAATGTTGACGACTTTGAATTTTTTCAAAATTGTTGAAGCTCTCTGCTTTTGCAAACATGAACATTGCTACTACATATATTTTGCTAAAGTGCACATAATACTGAATGTAACCAGTGGCTTCTCCTTTATTACCTGATTCATCTATTTATTGGTTATCCGTTGCCTTCAAAGCTAAAAACATTTTGAACATAACTTACATGATACATCACACTAATCTTCACACCCGCTTCATTCACTAACCACAACATACATATTAACCCACTTAATTTTATTTAAGAAATTATGAGAGCGCTTTGTGTGAACCGGAGAAGGTGTAATGACTTTTTGTTTAAACAACAGGGAACACGTAGGTACTTGATTGATTCATTCTGCTCGAAAACATTTACAAACAACCAATTATACAGCACACAAGTTGTCCAGTATAGTATTGTGGGTTTTCTCGGTGTGTGGTTATCAAACCCTGAGAAAGTCCACCGAAAAAATACGAGTAGTAACAATTATGGATGTACACATTAATCATTGTGGTTCGATTATTTGACTGAATTTGCATGCGAAAGTCTAAAAAGTCCAACCTTACTTTTGAATCTGAAAGCATGACTTCATTAATTATGAAACGAAGTTCAAAGCTGGAATTTTTTAAAACAAGGAAGCAGCATTCCAGAAAAAAAAACTTTATAGGATTTGTAAACATAGTCGAGTTGACAAGCAACTTTTTCTGACTGGTATAATAGCATCTCTTAAAACTTGTATAATATGTGATTATGTACTATGTACAGGAGGAAGAAGAAATGTGCAAATATTTAATGTAATTTTTCTTTCCTGATTTGTTGATTAGCCGTTACAAAAAAATGTGTGCTATGAATACTACCACAAGAGTTAGTTTGAAGCATTGATGTAATGTACATGCCAATGTTTACCACTGGTTACTTTCAAATAAAGGTTAAAACAATATTTGTCTCTGCATTTATTATGCATTCCTCTTTATTTTCAGACTCGATTATGCATGGAACATGACGCATGCCTTCAAGAACAAAGAGTTGAGTAGGGTTTCATGTACAAAATGAAACCTAGTAGTGCGCATCAAATAAAGACAAGACAAAGTGACGTTTGTGTTATCAAGCTTTGCTTTATTTATTTACATTCTCATTCTCAGGTACATACATACACCTCGCCCACTACAATTTTAAAACGGTATAGGCGTTCCTTAATTTGAGAGGAGTGCAATTCGCGAATGCTTTCTAGGAAAATAGAGTAACTCAAATTAATTAATAGCTCTCCTGGTAGAAAATAGGTTTGACGAGGTATAATATGCATGCTTCGCTGGGTCATGGATATATCCTTTATATCGTGAAATTACTCTTCCAATTGTTCAGGTACACACACTTATTTATCTCCAAGTTACAGGCATTGCATTTTTCTATTAAGATACAACATTTCAAAAATAAACAACATATAATTTTGATTAACAAGTATTTCTTTGAAGTAGTAGACTTCGTTGTGCAGTTTTTCAGTAGAATAAACAAAGTCAATTTTTATTTCATTGAAAGATTAAAGCCTCAAATAAAATTGAGCAAGCCTGATTAGGAATTTATACAAGATGCTCATTCTACAAACGTTTAGCTTTCAGTGAAAAAAAAGTTATTTTTCTTTGAGTTTTTGGACTCAGTTAAACGAGGCGTGTGCATTTCTCCTGTACAATAAACTTTCCTTTCATTCCAATATTTGGGACACGATCTGATCAGATCTGACTCAGTAAGCATATATATCATTATTATTTAAATAAATTGGTATACATAAATCACCGTAAATTACACATTTTAAAAGTAGCAACTCTCGCGCAATTCAGGAAGCTTCCCATTGAATGAATCAAAATTGTATACGACATGTCTGGCACCTGCTGACGAGTCTATACGAACTTTGACGAAACATTCGCTCGCACGTTCAGAATAGTAATAACATTTTTAGACCAGAAGCATCAGTCTATACATTAGTATACAATATGTAGTAAACATGTTATTATTTGTAGTGTCTCAGTGTATTTGTGATGTATCCTAGGTTAATTATAATAATAGCACATGATTTCATATTATTTTTTTTTAAAAATATGGCTTTTCCGCACATGCAAAAATGTCTCTCGATGACAACAAATCCCATTGCGACAGCCAAAACAATTTGCACAACAACAGAAGAATCGCCGAAACAGTACTTATGTACACACTCTCCGCTAAAATATGATTAACATTGCTTTCACTCGTCAGAAACAGAGTAGCTAAAAATATCTAGTACTTATTAATTACACGCTTTTGACTTAATTTTGCTTATTTAAACTAGCACAAATATTTCTGTAGCTAACTAGTTAGTAGCTGCCAGTGACGCTTGTATTGTTTGTATTGAGCAAGCATGCGTAAATTGTTTTAAAAACGAGCAATAAACGTAAACATTTATTGCTCTTGATTTTTTTTTGAGTTTCCGATGATTCCAAAAGAGTTGTGCTTCCTTTACTATGAATAATAAATTGTTCAGGTTTTTTTCTGTAGCTTCTTTTTGCACCTCCGGCATACGACTTGTGGTAGTTCATTGTGCAAAAAATAACATTATCCGACTTGCTCGGTATTTTTGCCAAGAAATTTATTTGCAGTGATTTAACAGCAACAGCAACAACCCGAATTTGAACTAAAGGTGTTTGTGAATCACGCAAGGATTGCTAAAACGTCTTTTCAGCGATCTTCTGAAAGCGTAACTGGTATACAAAGGAACCGAGCGGTCACCACAACTAGCAGCCACGTCATATTGAAATGAATAGTACGGGGTTGCCCATGCACTGGGTCAAGAGCCCTGCTGAGAGTCGTCAGCGGAGGATGATGGGTGGACGATGAGGACCACATCGCCTCCGACGTTAATCAAACATTGTCCCTATTGAAAAGTAAGTTAATAGGCCTGAAATTAGCACAAAGAACCGTATGCCGTTAAAATGCATCCCAGGCCCATTAAATTTATAACCTAAAAATGCTCATAATCATCAGAAAGGTTGTCGTACGTAATACAGTAAAGTTCATTGTTGCACAGTAACGCATGTAATGTAAGGCAAGTAGCACAGGGCGGTGACACTGGCATTCACCTCGACTTTTCTCTCCTTACGGCATTCATCAACACAAAAGTATTTATTGCATCATGATCTCCATAAAAAAAGCTACAAGATGGTGCAAAAACCATTGTGTTGATCAATGCCCTAAGCGGTCATTGACCGGACCCATTGACCCCTTCTCAGATTTTCTGTTACACGTTATACGCAGGGCATGATGTGAAAATCTCGTGTCGACAAGTTGTTACAATTAATGCAAGTTGGTGGATTTTTTGCTAAATATTTTTTAGAATTCTTGCAGTTATTGTTTTGCATCGTGAAGAAGTCTTGTATTTACAGTTACATTCGTGTTAACTGCCAATTATTATAGACATTTATTAGTTTATTCACAAGCTTTCGCTACGCTTTCCGTGAGCATTTTGAAGTGAACAATTAACAACATCAGTGAGAGAAAAACGAAAGGACAGATCAGTGATTTGTTAAAGTGTTACTTTCGCATCTAACGTCTTCTTACCAACGTCACAACAATATAAGGTATGCAAACTTCTTCGCCCGCCCCTTAATTATCCCGTGTTCAACTTCCTAATTTTGTCCTTTTCAAACACCAGTGAGTATACTCCGGTGTATGCGGTATTCTTTGAAAAAAACACTTGCTTAAAAAAATTCTTTGATAAACGCTAAGTGTTTTATTACTCTTTTTTTCGCTAACAAATGTCGCCTATGTGAATCACGTGTCATCATATTATCACTCTTTCATTGTTAGACTGGTTTGTCGTTCTATTCCTTATCATTATCACCCGGTTAAGTGTGCACTATTTAAGACATTCTAATAATACGTTACACTTTGGAATTATGTAAAGACATTACTGACAGGAAAAAAACCAACTAACTCCAAGTCGTACTTGTACAATATAATCAGCAAGTTTAGTTGGCCATTCGACCGAAATATCACTTTACGTTTAATTGCTGGCACGATGCTCCATTGATATTATAATTATTATTGCCTAAGTTATTTATTATTACTTTATTTGAAGATGTCGGTATACGTTACAATAATTAGCATGACGGGTTAGTCTGGTTAGACTCGTAGAGTAAAATAAAGACGATTTATAAAGCGGTCGAGTTCCATATATTTAGAAAAAAAGATAATCGCCACTATATGAATGAACTGTCATCTGACGTCACCATATTATATTTCACTTCTATAAACTAGCAGGAAAACTGAATTGAAACTTGCTAATTTTGTTCCGCATTTGGTGTAAATTGAATTGCAAAGAAGTCACACACTGCACCATTAGTGTAAATAAAGATTACAATGAGCTTGAATTGAAGTAAACATACAGGTAAAAAACTACAATAATGTTTCAGAACGTAAATTCGAATTACTTTACGTCAAGCTCATGTTAAATACTTTGTTGCACCATATACCATGTCGTCAGTCAGCTGCTGTGTTACTGGAGAAGCTACTCTTTGTTCAAATCGCAGCCAGCAGTTTTCTGTAAGCCTAGCTTCTCCAAAAACAGATACCAGTTCCAATTTTTAGTTCAAGTTCAAAACAAATTCAAGACAAATTGCAAACCAATGAACTAGAAAAACTTTGTTAACAAACCGATGTGCAAGCTCAAATGGACTGTGTTTTTGTCATATCGCAATGTGAAACAAAAAACTACTACTTTTACCAGATTGCCTGGATTAATGCGGGCGTCGCGCTGACCGAAATGTTGTCTTAAATGACATTTAATCGGATATTAAAAATACAGAGTTTCGAATTTTGTTCCTTTAAATAATAATCTGCTAACTTTTACATTGTTGGCTAATTGCAATCAGGAAGCCGCCAGGTATCAGACCATAATATGAACTTCGCTGTGGAGGAACTTGGTTGATTTAAAACTAATTTAATTGTAGGAAATCTGCATGCAATACAAGGCATTTCATCAAAAGTTTTGACAAGTGTCTACGTTTACAAATTAACCTACAAAAAAATCAATAAGACTATAAGTTCCTTTGCAGAGAACAATATTGATTTCGAAAAGAGACATTGTGTAACTAATTTAATTGTAGGAAATCTGCATGCAATACAAGGCATTTCATCAAAAGTTTTGACAAGTGTCTACGTTTACAAATTAACCTACAAAAAAATTTCAATAAGACTATAAGTTCCTTTGCAGAGAACAATATTGATTTCGAAAAGAGACATTGTGTTGCAACAGCCTTTGACTCGTCTCTAACGCACACAATCATAAAATTACTCGCTGGGTTATTTTGAAGTGTGCTCTGAGTCAGAAAATGAAATATTTTATTACTCTTCTTAGTTTCCGGCATTGATGATGTTTGGTAATTAAACAATCTAGTAAAGCATAAATAAATAAAGCTAGGACATACATTTTAAATGGCGACGAAAGGGTTTACTTACGAAAATGGGCATTAACAATATGACCAAAAATCTTGTTTAACATTTTGAAGGCGCGCTACTTCAAACACCTGAGAACCTTTCCTTTCAGTGTTCGTATCAGTGGAAAGAAAGTTTTTCTTTCGCCTTTCACAACGGTGCGGTGAAAGGCAGCCTTTTTGTGGCTGAAGAAGTCAATGAAAACATCACTTCAGATTTTAGATGTCCTTCCTGCTGGCTATGGTCGAATTAAGTAAGAGATGGTTTGTGTAGGTCACTGCTAAACTTGGAGTAAAAAATGCAATAGAACGATCAATGACAGCAGCCTTGTTGATTTTGACTTTCAACATCCATAATTATACATAAACATATGAATAAGTCCAGAATCAGAAGGGTGGCTGCTGCAGCCACTTCGGTTAATAAGATTTGAACAATGTATTTGCTTATATACACTCAGTATTAAATATATTAATTCGCATTAAACGTACGTAAGTAAGTACGTCTGGTAAAAATGTACTATTTTGCTTCAACACTTTCACAATACTTCCGCAATGCTTCCACATTCTTAAACACTACGTCCACAGTATTTCCACACTTCCTTATCACTTCCTCACTCTTCCACAATAATTTGTTGTGTATAACACGATCCATTAACTGCAGAAATAAACTGTCTAATAAGGTCTAATCGAAATGGAATCCATGGTATGAAAT
>JAHZNF010003593.1:0-22262 GCA_027744215.1 Troglopedetes dispersus | reverse complement strand
CGTCCCACAAGACATGAAATTTCAGTGTTCACAGACAAGAACAGTAGTAGGAGCACGTTGCAGCAAAATATGATGAGAGCCGCACAGTATATTTTTTTCTGTAAACTCACCAAGCCGGTTGCTGATCATGAGTGATTACTTCTCTCTTCACCCTTACGACCATATTATATGTCATGTTTTGATAATAAAAAAACACAACAAAACATCGTCATGTTCAAATTGCAATGTTTTCAATTGTTCACTAAGGTGTTCACAAGATGCAGGTTTCCACCAGGCAGCAGCATATCATCAACACCACCATCCCCACCACTACCACCCCCTTCCACCACGAAAATCCTTGCGAACATGGCTGTGAATTTGTAACCGTAACCTGTGTCCTCAAAACGTTTTTATTTTCGTTTGCACAATCTCATTTTTCCTTCTTCTCATACTGTACAACCTCCTAGCTGAACAGGATATCCACCGTCATTACTTAAAAAGGACGATGAGGTTCAGGAAAAAAGAAAATGTAGAGAAAATATAAGTTTGTTTTACGATTAAAAAAAAAATTATTTGGTACATTATGCTTTGCAAGCTCCGTCTCAAATTTAAGTGCCATCTCCTTATTGACATTTCAATCATGATTTCAAACAAGAGTAACGAACTGTATTTCCAACCAACAATATCTATAATTTGGTCTCTCGATGATTATTGCTTTTGAAATTCTAATAATGATAATTTTCTTTCAATAAAAAACAAGAAGAGGTATACTATAATAATGCCCTCAATCGTCACATGAATTAGTCAACTGAGATCCTTTGAAAAAAAATCGAGCACTAAATGATCCACGTTGCGGTGCACTTTACATTTCTAATAGTTCAAAGATAGACTTTGTTTGATTTTCGTGACATGATATCGATCATCATTAGAGGAGCTCGTGTTACTCAGCTTTAATAGGTACATACCTATTTATTGGCAGTAACAATGTAATAATGAATGAAATAATAACGCTCACTTTTACATCTTCTTCCCAGAAGGACCAGTCTAACCGGCAGGCAGAGCAGACGTAGAGGCTGCTTCAAAGAAAAGGGAATCCCTACCAGAACAGATATAGATATTATGCACTTATTCCGACACCACAATTGACATAATATGCTTTCTCGACAGGGCAATGCTGACGCTGCATGAATAAAGATGATTTGCTTGCACATTACAGCCTTTTTTATTGTAACTCATGAATGACTGATTTTTCGTCACTGACTCATCATAATTATATGATTTCAATTACTCGCTAAATTATTATGTGGTTTGTATTCAAATCCACAGACAAAGCCGTGTACGATTCTTTTCTCATCGCTGTTGAGCATCAAGAGCAATTTAATCAAATTACGAGGAAAAAAACCTTACATCATAACGACATTCATCCCGACTTGTGTGCATCATTGTGTTAGCTAAATATATATGTCTTTGTGGTAAAAAAAATCATTTATTACATTGGTTTCATTTGCTCACACAGTCTCTCCACTGATTTTCAATTCATACTAAACCGGAAGAAAGGAAAGGTGATGATGATAGACAGAGATGGATACACCAGATGAAAATTTATAGACCGTGGTGGAGTGCGTTTGAAAAATACAAGAATGTTCAACTGATCAACATTTAATTGCGCAACGATGACACTTTAATGGTCCTCACTCAACACTTATCATAATAATATTTAAGTCTTGCTATGGAACGAACAAAGGAAGGATTTTAATATGCTATTTATAGGATAAACATTCAATTTAATCATGAACATAAAAAGCTGAGCAGAGCTTAGGTACAAAAAACACAATAAACCATCATCACACAAAAGTACTTTATAAAATCCCCACTTTAAACCTCTCAAAGGCCTACAGTCATTTAATTAAACTAAAATATTTCTATAAACATTATAGTCATTACTCTTCAGTTCTGCTTATTATGATAATACTGTACAGATGTGGAAATACTCGCATTTGCACCAACATAGTCACAGTCATGGTTTGAGCTAAGCTACATATGTTGAGAGAATATGTAAACGGGGGTAAGATGACCACGGGGAAACCAGGAATTTTCTTGTTAAATCGGACTAATAAGCAGGAGAAATCCATGGACAAATCCACCGCTTACAGTGGCAATCATACGATTGAAGGTATTCCATAATCCATTCCATACTTGAAAATTGTGATGGATCTCCTCGAGGGAGACCAAACTGATTATTGTCAAGTGATCACATTTCCGTAATCACCTAAAATATTCATCTTGGTAACACTTTAGGGGATAATTTTTTTATCTAGAAAGTCGAGAAATTTTTTACAGCAATGTAATGTACCAAAATTATTGGAATAGATTAAGTAATCGTTACGTTAATTTACTTTACAAATATATTTACGGATACATACTTGTCCAGTTGTAAAAAGGTTTGACATAAAGTCATTTCAATTCCGACAGATATGTAAATACACCGACAAATATCAATACTCAAGATAATCAAAGTGCTCTTCTGGATGCGTCCTTATTAAATAGAATATTTATCTGAAACGTGTACTTATTTCACTCTCCATGTGTGCACTCCTAAATCCATTCCGGAATATTTATGTTAGAAGGCGATTACTGAAATCCTTTCTCCATGAAATACATTTGTGCCAAAAAAAAGTTACAATTTTTTTGTGACAACGATCCTCGAAAAAATATTTGATGATTAAATGATATTACGGAGAAAGGGAGACGGTTTATATCACAAAAGCCAACATGAAAGAAACGCTCACTCTGAAAAAAAGTACAACCTGTGAGTACGTACTTATGCGTTCGTCAAACAGACGAGGAGGGTGACAAAAAAATCCTCGGGTAAACAAACAGGAAATAAAATCACCGGGAGTGTGCCCATACTCACGTCCTACGAAAACACTCAAATATATGTGATATAGTCGTGGAGGAAAATCAACATAAATCTTTCATCTCCCTAACTGCGGGGAGTGAACTCATCAAAATGAATTTTCTTGTTTGCTTCTGCCACCACCTCCAGGAATATGAGAGGGAAAGCATGTTTCACAATACATTCGTAAATGAGAAGGAGGAAGAAGCTTGCTAGGCCGGAAATAAGTAAAATATTATGTCCTTCCCTGGTGAGGACTTATGTCATACGGATTTGAGACGGGTGCACACAACAAGTACTGACTACATAAAATACCTTTATGTTTTCCGTTGTGTGACGTTGCATGAGCCAGCCTCAGGTTTATTTATCAACTGTTTTGCAGCCAGCTTGATTACTTTTCAGATGTCCTCTTCATATATAGTCTCTATTACGCTCTATGTTAATGTGACACACTTGAGGGTTCCTTTTCTTTGCTAAATGGATTTCCGAACGGTAATAGTTTTAGCAAATTTTTGTCTGACACAAATGATATCACTCAACATCGAATGTACGAAAATAATACCTCTGAAAACTTCTACAAATGCATAAAACCCAGCGAAGTCTAAACCTGTGAAGAGTCGAACAATCGCAACTACTGCTCGTAGAAATCAGTTAGTTAAATAGCTTCTAACTGATGCACGACTAGGATTGTTAAGAAATATAATATGGAGCTATATCAGTAGACATGGAATTGTAAAATTTCTGATGGTTCCAGAAAAGCCTTTTCTGCCCGGACAGACAGTCAGATTCCCCATCAAAGGTAAATAATCTCGAGCAAGTTCGATGGCAAATAATCGGATGGGGAGCTTTTAGCATTAATTTGGACGTGGGTGGCAGGATTTCATTTGTACGGAGAATATATATAAGCACTTTTCTGAAGTCAAATAAAGGGAAAAAAGGAATTACGATTGAGCAGGTTTTAAGTTCACAACTTTATAGCAAAAGCGATCAGGTCAGTGTAGCTTAATATGGGCAAAAATAAACACTGCGACTTCTCTCAGTTAAAGTAATTGATAGCAGCTTTACTTTATATTGACTCAACTCAATATTCAACTGTGAAGCAGGATTTGGAAATACAAAACTGAATTTTGCTTTTCAAGCTTACATTTGATGGAATAACGACATGTACAATAAAGCCAAATGAGTGCAAAATGATTTTAGAAATTGTATGTTGCGGAGCTGATCTTCTCATATTTGCCATACATTAGGTCTTGTGAACCGTATAAAAGTACTCAGTGCTCTATTCCTAAAATACTGTTGCCGAGACCTACCTTTGTTGGCAAAATCAATACCACTACCTTTCAAAGATTTCACCCGAGTTGCTTGCCACTAATGCATTGAATGAAATAAATACGAAAAAGGAAGATGTCAAAAATGGGAATGGAAAAGTCAAATTAGGATTACCTACTATCAGTAGAAAAACAGAAAGGAAGACATTCTTTTTCCTCTCATGCTTAAAGAATGTGAGAGAGAGTGAAAGAGATTTTTGTCCTACTGGCCTCGCACTCTTTATTTCCCTGGTATGAAACCATATTACTCAATTCTCTAAAAACTGCGTGTTCTCATCCTTTTCCTATTTCTTGTACATAAAGCCAACCTGCGTAGTAATACCCATCAGCAGCTCCAAAAGTACAAATTACATTTGGAACAAATTATAGTAAAAATATTTTTTAAACCTAATTATGACTGAAAGAGAGTGAACAACAAAGTGAGTCAAGGACAATAGGAATATAATTAGAACTCGAGTTTAAAAACACATTATTCCCGATTTCAGTTTTTCAGTAAGCTTCTCACAAAGAGTTGCTGGTGCGCAAGGGTTTAGTTCACATGACTAACATGTAATTCCAAACAAAAGTGAGGGGTTCTTATTACAAAATTGGAAATTATGTCTACTGTCTAACTATATATATATATGAAACCGACATTCGTTTCTCCTTTCAATTCACACTTTTGTTTTTCGTATTCTCCCAAATTAGGCAAATCATCTACTTCTATAGAGCACATGAGACCAGACCAGACCAGTTCCGTACTATTTACCGTATCCTACAAGAGGTTTCCCGACAACCTCTCATAATTTATAGTTCTCTCAATTCAAGGTTAAGACATTCTGGCAAAGAAAACAAATTCGCACAAAACTTTGTTCATAATGTTAGCGACACCCTTTTACAAGTATAATACGTAATATCCTTTTGTTACAGGTTGCAGAAAACAAGAAGGAATTTTTTTATATTGGCACAGCAACTTTAGCTGCACTTTACATCAATGGTCCATGCCTGCATTATTGATTTATCTATTTATAGTTTGATTTTTAAACAACGAAAATTATGCTGAAGAATGCACATACTGCTTTAATATGTACTTGACTAACTTCTTAAGTGATTTATTGGACAAAATTTAAACGGAAGCGCGTGTTTCATGTATTACAACTTTATTACTCAGAGTCAAGCGAGGTACATATTTTGTTACAATTTAACAGCACCTTTATTTGTTTTGTTTACAAACTGTGCATAATAAACAGTTATCGTTTGTCACATGCATATATAATTACTTGTGTCAATCCAATCTGTATGCCACTCTTTAAAACTTACTCTCATTCATAATAAAGTTTGTCTCGAGGCGAAATACGCGCGTTGGTTAATGCGCTCCTTTAAATGCACATGTAATTATTTCTGAAAAAATATAGACGCGGTAGAGAAGAAATTCACGCATGTGGTGGTGGTACAACTGGCATAGATTCGAAGTAACAAAAAAATCAAACCAGTTTGACGATGACATAGACATGATTCCTCAAAGGTGAAACAGACCGTTTAGTTCAAGCGCTGAGAACAGTAAAAGTGCAACTTTTACGAGATCAGTTTTTTACGTCACCAATTCAATTAGTGATCTGCTTCCATTCTCAACTGGCGCTAGCTGGCATTGCATAACTGTCAAAACGTGAGTAAACTATTTCTATTTTCATGCTTCAATTTTCAATCTGCGTCGTAAAATTGTTTCATTGTGTCCCATTTTATGTAAACATTAGCGGTGCACCATGGGATCCATTTTTTAGTGGTAACAATACATACATTCATGCACCATGCTTCTCTGCGGTAACACATCTGTGCGTGGTAATATGCAAAAATCAATTTGCTCGTAGTTTGAATAGGCGCAGCACCTCTTTTCTTTACACGAATCGTTTTCGTTTCTGTGAGGCAACAAGTATGAGAAACAAAATGATCTGCAAATGCCAAAGAGCGACGATCAAGTATCTTTTGTAGTCTATACTTTCACATTAAATTCGCTTAGAATGGTTTTTATCATTAAGAATTGATTTGAATAAATCATGTTCCCAAGAAGATAATCAGTGATTAGTAATCAAGGAATGACGGCATTATAATATACTACTTGAATGAGCTAGCACGGTTGTGTAAATTCTGACGACATTCACCACTGGTCATTTGTATCACCAGATAAGTTGTCTCTCCCAAGTTTAGTGAGAATGAAAAGAAGTGCTAAAAAATACCTTAACCTTAACCAGATAGAACCAGATCGGTGTCTTGAACTTGACAAACTCAGAAGATACTTTTTTTTTTAATTTTAAAATGCATTAGAAGAGAAGTCTCCGTCTTTACTCTAGACTTCTGCAAGGAACATTCTCTGTACAAATATCCCATTGCCTCATTTATGATGATATATGATGGTACTTAGTTACTTAAGTAGTAAAAACTGTAATGAGCTTGGGACAGCATAAAAATTTGCTGTAATCCATTACTACATGATGACTGCTCATAATGATATTCAGGTACAAACAATTATTATTAAAATTTAAAAGTTCTCACAGAACCTCGACTCAGACAAGCATTGAACTTGACTGGTTAGAGAATGCGGTAACCAATCGTTCTTTCCGTTATTAGGTGCGTGCGTTTTCGCAGAACATGGAACGAAACATCCTAGGAATAATAATGATACGTGGGAAAAACTAGCTGTACCTTTTTTCATACCTATCTTGTCAATTAGATTGCGCGAAGAAAGGTTATTTTTATCTTCACCTGCACGAAACCATGACATTGTCTCATTACTTCAATGTTCAGCTCACTCACTCCTTTTACTCCCGTTCGTGGACGGACTGACAGATAATTTACAGCTTTGCATAATTACGTATGAACCATCCCTCGTTCCCAAACTACAAAATGGTAAAGTTGAGAGAGAGAGAGAGAGAGAGAGCAACGAAACGAAAATCAACACCACCACCACCAGATATTTCCCAGAGCTTTCCCGTCATACTACACCCGAAGGGTTACACTCGAATACTTTGACAGGAAGATACGCGAGCTGAGCTGACATTCCTCATGTTGTTCCTTTAAAAATATTCTGACAATCTTTCTCAAAAAATTGACATGACACTACTGAGCAGCAAACAGGTCGCAGTACATGCATAAATATTAATGCAAAATACGAAATATTAATCAAAAACAACTTTTACTTATTACTGTAATACCGTCGTCATCCTACCAAAAAGTACGTGGTATTGCGGTTCCGCCAACAAAAGCCTGATGGAGATGTGAGCCATGAGCAAACACCAATATTTTGAGAACTTGACAAAGATATCGTGAAAATATCAAAAGGTTACTGTTCATCACAAACCACGAAAAACATGAACAAAAGCAACCAAAACCACTCAGAAATTCTAGAAACAAAAGGTGTACACCAACTACTAACCAAGATCAACCTTGATTTCCTGATCGAGCTTCGTGCTTCATAATAATAACATATTATATTGTTGCGACTTGTGCAAAATATGGTTGTTGTTGTGACACGATTTTTTTAAATTGGTACTGGATGTTGGTTGTATATCTAAAATGCAATTAAGCTGCAAAACTGCTAGAAACAACTCATTTTCCCGGTACATTCAAAACGACGTTCATCCATCATTTTCAGCAGCATCAACTGAGAGGAGCTACAATCAGAGCCTATCAAATACACATCATCGTTCACACGTTACTCTTCAGATACACTCGTGTTGCTCCGTAGGAGGTCAACTCTTGTTTAATTGTTTCTGTTTCAATTTCTTGAAAATCCATATACTCATTAAGTGAAGTTAGTATGGCTTTTGTGCATGTTTCATATTGTGGCAGTGTCATGTGCGGTACTTAAAAATTTTGCCATATTTATTATCATCAACCGCCTCCCTCCCCGAACAGGTTCTCATAAAATAATGATATCTCTTGAAAAAATAACGAGAGCTACAAGCATCAGCAAACGAATTGAGGATGAAGGATGTCCCCTAAAATCCGACATCTTGTAATAAATTTATTATTGTGTAAAAAAACATTTTATACATGCTCGTCTTTTCCTATTATTATTATGGTGCATAATTGACAGCATACGGAATTATGATGAATGGAGATTACAACACATGAAAGATTATGATGACATTATTGAGGGAAAAGAATGCGCATATTAATATTTTAACGTTGCTAATTTCCCCAGGAGCACAATAATAACTAACACAATCATTTAAATAACTGCAGCAGGAGCGTGAGTCGGGCTGCAGTAGTGGTCGCTAGAGTTGGCTTTCAGTATTAATGACGATCATGTCCAAACCAGTACAATGATCACTATCTGGACTAGTTTTTTATATGTCCATTAAAATTCCCGGCCTTTTAATTAAGCCAATCCGTGTAACAGCGGTAACCTTCACAATTACTGTTTTATTGCGGCACAATAAAAAATGAAAACAAACAATTTCGAGAAGAGATACGGCATCAAAGGTGTCTCTATAAACAATTATTAAGACTTGATCTCGGAGTTATTGAAATAGTGATATATTTTTTAAAAAATTCTTTGCACCGGACGCATCAACTTAAATCATAAATTAGCACATTCCCTTGACATCTGCGTTATATCACATGCACGAGTTAAACCAGTAGTGCATCAACAAGAAGGGCGCAGCAGTATGTTATTATTATTATTAGGTATTAGTGTGTCGCAAATTGCTATGATCCTACTCAACAAGTTCCTCTGCTGTGTCTCTAAATAATCTGTATCATTAATACGATTTAGAATACTCCCTCAGCTCTTTCACCGTATAAGATTGGAGTCATCACATTTCATATTCAGTACTGGTTCCTCCTCTATGTACACAATTGTAATTAAAATAATTTAATATGTGATGAAATTGGTCAATACCAGAGCGAAAATTTAATGAAAAAGAATGATACCGTGGTCTTTCAACGATTCAACGATATATGCACCAAAATTCTTCAGCGTGAAATTATATAACAGCCTCAATTTGAGCCTGATATAAAAGTTTGAGTCATGCGAGAAAAATGAAATTTTATGTGAAAAATTATTTTAGCTTATCGTTAGAACTACAACATCCCCTTTTCCTTTAGTTTTCTGTTAGTGACAGGCTGAATTCGCTAGTAAATAGAAATAGACAAAAAAAAGGCGAGTCAAGAGCCATTTGTACAATCGATTGTACTGCTTTTTTATTGTGTCATGGTACTGTGTGGTAATGACTATGACAGGAAAAATAGGATCGTTTTGTGCCATTACACAATATGTCAGAAGTGAAGTATGTAGGTGTTTTTTTTTCTAGTGGGGCATATTAGCATTTTACATGGATATTCCATATTGTTTTTTGTTGTTGGAACAGTGCAGCTGTTGCAGTGGTGGTATTGTTCTCGGTGGTGAGGATGATGATGATGATGATGATTTGATGTCGAGGAAGAATTGCTTTATTTATGTGACTGTGGGTGTCATACGCGTTGACTTATGGTTACTGAACGGTAACGCAATAGGGGCAGCCAGCGACAGGTTCAGTTCACTTCTATTGTCCCAAACGGCAGATAACAAACTGGCAAAAAATATAATGGCAAACTCGCTCCTGTGCAAAGTGTGAAGTAAGTGAAGTGAGCAAGCACTCTGACTGAAGAACGGGTAAATTGAGCGTGATAGGAAATGCCAGTTAACACAAGTGGATTGTTATGTGGCGGAGGAGAGCATGCAGTCACTTGATGTGTGTATCAAGAGCTGTGATCAGGATCATCAAACAAAGACAAGTGAATTACTCAATTGACACCGAATGTGATCAAGCAAGCCGTCCAACTGTCAGACTAAACACTACCCCCGTTCACCAGGCCAGTCACAATAAGCAACACCACTCCAACATCTCTTTCAAGGAACATAATAGACGCCGTCTTTCTAAGATAATGATGAAGTTGTGAGCCTGCGAAATGCAGTTGAACGTCATCTGCCACTTTTCTTCCATTTTACGTAATGCCTTTCAAAATTGCAGAGAAAGCCACAATAATGATCGCATAACACCTGTATTCTATATCTTCTCCTTCATTCAGAATTTGAAAAAAAAAAACTAAAGATAAAGAAATACCTTGCTCCCAGCAACAATTAAACAAAAAGCGTATAAAAATAGTTTATTTTTGGCAAGCCAAAGGTAACCCAACTTCCCTATTCCATAAGCATTTATGCCTATTAATAATTTACTAATTGATATCAGGTACCGTACACTAAAAAATTATTTTTTGTAATAACTGTAATAAATATCTCGATCAAAGCCAGCGTCAATTAGAAAAAATGCAAAGGAAATAATAGAAACAAAATGAGTATTACGGTATGAAACTACACACACACACCTCAGCACGGTCTGTAGGAGTATCCCATCAGTTTCAATTTTCAAAAGCATTCACTTGGCAAACAAGCATTTAAAGAGCACCTCATATTTGCTTTCGCGATTTGTATGAAAACTAGCAGGAGCAGCGCAACGAATATCTTTGAGCAATATACAAAAGCCAGTACAAGCTTTTACGTCAAACGCTCCTTTTATTGTTACACATTCTGCTATTCGTAGAAAAGTTTCTTGTCTGGTGAAAAATGTATAAGTTTGAGAGAGAGAGAGAAAAAAGGATAAATCTCCACTTGACTCTTACACGTTTGCTTGCACACTAACCTATACACAAACACCGTCACGTTTGATGCCCCCTCTGGCCTATTTTTACAAAGCGAAACAGAAAGCTGTTGGCTCTGGCTGAGGTTCTTTCGTCTGTGCACCTCCATAAAATAAGTTGCCAATACAATTTTACGATAATAAAAATATATGCAATATTTTTTCTAAAAAAATGTATGAAATGCAAATTCAGAGTAAAGTAAATCAGCACTCAGTAAAAAAAATCATTGAGTTGGTTTCATAGTTTATTTCATATAAACTATTTTATTGAGAGAGAAAAAGCTAGCTAGCTAGCGTTTTTATTACCATATCTCTAGAAGAACTAAGATGGATGGTTCTTACACAAATATATCTTTTTTGTGATTAGTGGCTATCGATGGTGTATGTACTTGGTAAGTACATGATGTTAACAAGCTTTTCATTTCACAGTCGCTGTTCTTTGTAAATTAGTACCTGTTTTCTACAAAAAATACAAATTTCCCTGACACCTTACAGCAGGAAGGAAAACGCTCTAAAAAATCTTTCTAGAGATACAAGTTAAATAAGTTATGTGATTAGTTCTCTTGTTTCGTGAGTCATGATGAAAGATGACAAGATGACCAAATCCTGCCTGAGTGATCCCGATAAAAATGTATATGAAGAGTCTGATGAGCAGTACAAATATTGCGTTCGTCACGAGACATATAATTTATGGATATCTTTTTAATACCGTGAGTTGTAATTCATCATCACTTCTCCACAGATATGATTACACTGCAATTCATTTCTGCAATTCTTCCTTTTCACAACGTCAGTCGGCATTCTCCCTTTCAGCGCGATTATCCGTGTACATGAGATCTATAGCCTGCCTCAAGCAATTACACTCATAATAGCAACCAATCATCATGATAGACTTATTGCCATTCCGTGTGTGCAAGAATGGAGCTGTCAACCTTGACCTTCACTCATGAGAAGTCGTTTGGATGATGAGATGAACGAGCCACCAAATAGCTTGGCTAGCGCATTTGCGGAGTCATTTGAATGCCGTGTGCAAACGAGAAGAGGAGCACACGTCAAGAGTTAGAAAAAAAAGTGTGTCCAGCAATTTCTTCTATTCAGAAGAATGGCACGAAACGATACCACAAGAATACCACAACAGGATTTACTGCACAATAAAATAGAATAAACGGAAAATTGTTGCAATCTTAGTTACTGTTTGTTTGCTAGTAATATATCATTGTCGTCATTCAAGTTATATTCATGAAGATATTTTATGAGAGAAGAGACGACTTTTTTTTCTTTCTGTATACATGGGCATAATAGAAATATTTCTGCTTGGTATACAAATGTAAACCTAAATTTATTCGAGATATTTATTACAGTTATTACAAAAAATAATTTTTTAGTGTACGGTACCTGATATCAATTAGTAAATTATTATATTCGCTGGCTGCCTGTCAAACTTCTTCCTTACGCTGCCGCAACCACATTAAAAATGCATGCTGGATTCGACAATAGCCAGACTAGGAAATACAACTTTAAAAAAAACTACTTTTAATTGCAACATCAGCCACAATAGTATACTTTGTCGCATATTTTTTTGTTCATTTGCATCCTGTGTGGTCGAAATGTCAGAAGGTGCAAAATGGCACCACTTCCATGAAATATGTTTATGCTAGAGGAGAGGGCAGACAACTGGAAAAAAGCACCCCACTGTTTGTCAAGGCTTTTTACCGGTTTTTGTGTAGCAATTCATATTATTTGTGCAGCCGACTAAGTTTGCCTGAGGAATTTAATATTAGCATTAGCATAGTAGGGGAAACATTTCCAGCGATTTGTTTATTCGCGTTGTTTCATTCACTTTCGTGTGCAGACGGCGGATTAATCTGAAAAGCTAAAAATGGCAGGACTGAGAGGGAATGAACTCTTCTCATCCCAAACCTAAAGAAGGTTGGAGCAGCACAAGACGGTAGTACGGATGGAAAATGAACTGAATGCTTATTCTTCACCTTCGAAAACTCCATTCCGTTGTCGAGGCCACTTAATCCCATAAAAAATAAGGCAAGAAAGCTTTGTTTGTTTGTGTTTGCTTAGTGGCTATGGTGTCCCTCCTGGAATTCATAATCTCTAAGGTTGGGCCACACTAACTACTTCCACAAAGACAATAATAGAAGTGCGTCATCATTCGTCACATACTAAAAACAATAAGAAACTTCTCACAGAAGAGATATGTACAACAGGGCGACTCGCGTCCATATATCAGCTCACATGTTAGAACGTGAAATGTTAATAAGGTTTTTATGATGGTATGACACGTTATAATTCCGTCTATCGTGTTCAGCCTTTTAGGATTCTTAACTCGTTTTGTTTCATATTATCCCATATTCTCCTTCACAATCTTTTCTTCAGCTGCGTACCAGTTTTGTACACGTATACTCATCATCATGATGAGAATTTGTGCCAGGACTAACGAACCGTGAGTGTAATTAAATTTCATTATAATCAAATTCCACGTTGACTTTGAAATGACAAGAAGGGTAAAATATGTTTACGTGTAAAAAAATCTTTTAAAATCCTACTCTCAATTACTGTCAACGACGCGACGTCGGCCGCTTATTAAATTACTAGAAAAGACAATTAATTTCAGTTCAGAAGAAGAGAAACGGATGAATATGCATTAGGGACCTATGTTATAAAAATATTCATACGCAAACTTCTCCGGGTCTCCTCATTTCAGACGTTATATCACCTTCATATTTCACTTTTATTTTCTGTCGCAGCGAGCGAACAAATTTTTTAAGATATCAGCGGAAAATATACATTGGATGAGCCACGTCATAGTCGTATGTAGTAGGTACCCGAGATTTTTATGCTTGTCACTTTGTCAGTGAATGTAACACATTTTAAAATGGTTACAAGTGATAGGTTGAGGTATGTGGTAGATACGCTTACTACTTGAGAGTAAACTCAACCAGAAAATATATTTACGCACACACGAAGCAAGTCTCAATGTAATAATAAAGTATTTAATAATGTTATTTTAATGAGACTCAAAAATGGATTAAAAGTTAAAAAATGTTTAAAAAAAAGTTACTTAAACTGAGTCACTTAAGCGGATACAGAAATTCTCGCGCCTTATCCTAACAGCTGTTTTTATCGTTTTGAGTAATTAAGTGAGTCAGTTGACGATATGATTACATTTCCTTTTACATACAGCAGCTTGCGAAAGATTTAATTTCATGTGCATTTTATGCACTCCTCGCAAATTTGAATGGAATGGAGTGGAGGCGTTGTTGTTCAAAGGGACGCTCTTAAAATTATTTTTATGTATATTACCCTAATCATTTTAATCATAATCAAGCTAATCAACTCAGTTAAGATGTTTTACTGATTAATGTTCGACATGACCCTTATTCATATCACCATAATCATCAGTTTCATTTCACTTAATTCTCTGTCCGTCACTCCTGCACTATTACGCAACTCCATTAACTACTAATCCCAAAAAGAACGAATATTGGGTGCATTCGCTTCACAGTTAGAACAATCTGAAAGTCATGAGAATAAATGGGACAGGAAAAGCATCATAAACTTAACGAATGGTAAAAAAATCTGAAAATTGCACACTTACAAAAGCTAAAGTTCACCACAACAATTGATTTTTAAACCACGAAGTGCCAACTTGGAGGTAAAAACGAATTTCACTTTAAATTAATTAACTACCTTTTCATATACAATATTTTTTTTAAAAAAAAGGCAGGCTTTATTTTTTTGGAAGATAGAAACCATAATTTGATTAGATGTCATTGTTAGATAAAATTGCATTGTTACGAGAATTTGCTGCACATGCATTAAAGCGACTCGGCCGATTACAAACTGCATCAGTTGATAATAGCACCTTTTGTGCTTCACTCAAAATCCAATTATTTCCAAATCTATATATATACAATACAGACATATAAAGTAAGCCCTGTAACAAGGTACATTTTTTCTAAATCCAACGACAGACTGTGTGTGTACCACTATCACACTATTGTAATTTCTTATCAGTCATCCTCCTAGCTCACTCACAACAGTTCGTGCAAGCACCCATTGATTTCCTTCGAGTATATTAAAACAGGAGAATAGCAAATTCACGTTTTCTCCTGCTGTTTTCATCACCGTAATTTCATATGGCGTCTTGTCTCAAGAAATCAATAAAAAAAATCCAAACCACGCATACATCTGTTTCATTCAGAGATACAACCACTCTTGCAAAAAAAATCCCTTGTAAGATTTCGTTTCTTTTTTTTTGTTGGAGCTCGCTTTTTTCTGCGGCTTCAGTTTACACACCGCACACTTTTCTAACTCCACTCAATACGGAACTGAAAGGTTTTTCGTTCGTTTTTTTTCTACATTTCATTCCCTTTTGTTCCCATTGACTCATTCAAAAAAAATTGTTTAATAGTATCTACAACCGTACAACATGTTATATAATAATGATCGAAAAATCGCATAAGTAATCTGGCTCTCTTCTGTACTACACAGATGCAACATGTTTACAAAGTATTCAATCTAATTTCTTTTTTAGTACACACAGGCGTCCAAAAAGAATATTATGTGAATTTGCAAGTTGACCAACTCTCCAAACTACCTTACTCGTAGTGTATGACTTACTTTAGCTGAAGCACACACACATGAAAACATCAGAAAAGTGAGTGAGCGCATCATTGTCACGTTTCCTATTTTTATTATGATTATCATCAAGTGATATCGCCATGTCGCATTGGAATGTACAACATGCATGATTTAGGTAAACTTTTGATTGCATCCAAAAGGCATTGTTATTACAAGCATTAATTGTCAGTGAGTGATTATGATTATGACTGATGATATGTTTATTTGCGACGACAAAACTAATACTAAAAAAATCCGTTGGGATGCATAATGTTCCTTTTCCGAAATCATGTAACCCCTTTTCTTCCTTTCAACAATAGCTTGTAATACGGAAAATAGCTCGCGCAGTCGGCACATCTCTAATTCGCTGATGAATTTACCACACAACGCAAACATCCTTTCATCACCCACTCACTTCATAAAAAGAGTAGAGAATGCACTCTCATTAGAACGGAACATGCACAATAAAAGCATAATGATATGTATAATTCGTAAACCAAAAAAAAATGTTATCACTTTTTTTTAGTCAATGATGTTGATGATGATAGACGGAAAATGCGTAAAAATGCAACGAAACAATGAAAAGGAAAATGTTGATTGATTTGAATGGCCGGCCCTGTGTAGGCACCTATTTTTGGGTAAGTTTCGCTCTCTGCAACCAAACCAAACTTAAACTATCTAATTGGAATTCTTTGATCAAATTTGTCAGTAAGAATGGAGCATTCGACGTAATGAATGTGTGATGATGGATGCACCGTCATTCTTTGTTGACGGGGCTGTATCTCTGTGTGTGTGTGCATTTTGTTTGTTGCAAAATCACCAAAGTGTTCCTTACATCCCTACCACCTTGTTGCACACCACCACCGCCATAAAAGTCGACTAAATTACAAAGCAATTCAAAGAAAAGAGACTGTCTTCCTTTCAATCACTTCTTGTTGCGTTTTATTATGGCTAATAATAATTGATGTGATATTTAATAAGAAAAATACTAGTACACAAACACATGCCGACCGCATTAGGGTTACTATGATGATGATGGGACGTTTCGTGCACCAAAATACCGAACAAAAATTTGGGTAAAAACCAACCACAAGGTATTTTTGGGATATTTTTTTGTTGTAGTCGTGAATCAAAATGTAAAAATTGAAGAAAGAAGCTAACCAGAATTGCATTATTATCAGAAAATAATACTAAAACGCATTATTAGGATTACTGCATGCATCTTTTTTGAAGATGCACAAACACGCAAAAGTGACATGTAATACGTTGTGCAATTTACCACAAAAAAAGGCCACATATCTCGTGGTTACTGCTGCGATCATGGTGGCTGATACTGCTTGATGCAAAAGTGAGCAATAAATAGGTAAATACGCTATTTCAAAAAAATTTTTGTGACGTGATCCGAATCAACAAGTGTAGCAAAATATATTTTCGAGGCTAATTATGCTCCACTCAAATTCAGATGATATCACCAACACAATCAATGCTAATATAAATTTATATAAATGAAAATAAGAGCCAGTACACTGTAATTAGTCAAAAAAAAATTGGGAGAAATTAAACAGCGTGTATATTACTCACCATGTGTGTGAGATACTAAAAAAATGTTACAGTAATTTGTCAAATTACAGAAATGAGACAGAAGTAGGCGGAAGGAAACCGGGAGAGGAGCGGGAAAATAGGGCAAATTATGATAATTATTATGACAGATTAGAACAGTTTTCCACTTGTGCCATAATCTATCTTCGAAAAAAAAAACATATTGAAAATACAATACATATTATTGAAGTATTTTCAAAGAATTGTTTGAAGATTGAAAGTGTAAAGGACAATATTTGATCGCGTGTGGAGATTACAGCGATAGTCGTCACCAATAAGAACTGGTAGAACCGAGTGGATTCCCCTATTTAACTATAAATTATTGCAACATAGTTGCTTAGAAGTATGTCCTACGTGTGATGAACGGAAGAGCAATTTGAATACGAAATCCTAAGTGGGCGCGCCAAGTCAACAAGTCCTTATCGTTATTGCAACCATATTGCAATTCTTAATTTGACACACTTCATCTTCTCGACAACTCTGTAAGTGTGCTGAGCACACAGACATCATCATGACAAGACAGGACAAAACCAGACGAATAGAACGGACATGCATGATTTGCTCATTAGTACTTTTTGGAGGTCTTTCCATCATCTATCCATTATTAGCGCCAGGCAAATTGTCTCAATCCAAAATTTCAAAACGTGTTTGTGGTTTTGGTCATTTTGTTCACATACGAATGAATCAATAATCATGATAATAAATGGATACGTACATGGTCATTGGTAATAGCGTCAAACAAAATATTCACGTGCTGAAACAAACTTGAGAGCCTGCTTTATTTCTCTGGCAGGCCTTTCAAACCTATTTTAGAATCACACGCAAATTGTTTCTTCATGCGTACCATTGTCGTTTGGAAGATTATGAACTTGCGGTGGTTGGTGGTCACCAAAAAATATGGCGACGAGTGGCATGTGGTGTGAGCACCACTCAATGATCAGTAAAAATCAACTTTTATCGTGTAATTTTGAAACGATTAGAGGGAGTTCACGTATTGCATTCCCAAATTTCATGATTCGTAGGCACGCTCAACTGATTGCGCACATACACTACTTACAGCATTTATTGATGCCCATTTAAAACTCTTTTACAAAATATGACAAAAAAAATTGAAAAAATAGCTCTCCGCAAAGTTCATCATTTAAAAAAAATAAATCTGGAAAGTAGGTTAGCTCAAAAAGCATTTGAGAAAAAAAGAGCAATTACTGACAGGTCAAAAAAAGTCAATGTCTTACCTCATGTGGCTTGGGGTACACATGACTGCAATGTTTTGATTGATGGAAGCTATCACCCGTCGAATGCACAACGTTAGGTATACTTGAAGGGAATCTAGCACTTTGAGCTACTGGAATGCTCTGGATTATAGCTGCTACAAGAAGAATTTTGAAATATGGTAATGCGAAAGGTCTCCACCGAGCCAGGAAACAGTTATATTTTGTCTCTTTTCTATCACATATTGCACCATCGGGAAGAGAGCGATTGTCAGTTGGCTCACATCTGAAATCCTTTTCTTGAACCTCACCAGGCTTCGGACATGAAGACAAGTGGGATTCTGACAACTTGGTAATTTTCTTACCGCCGTGGTTAGCTTCTAGGAAATTTAGCTCTGACTGACTCTTTACGTGTCTCATATGAGACTTGAGTGTCACCATGCCCCTTGCCGCTGCTCCACTGGTAGTAGTAAAAGACGGCAAGGATTTATCCATCACGACAGGGACGAATTTCTGAGATCTTTTGTACTCCGCTGAAGAAGTTTTGAGTTGTATGGCGTCTGAAAAATACTCGGTATGAAGATCCAGGTCACATGCTCCTTTATCTTGATTACTAGTGGCCGCCATTGTTCCACAATCCGGCTTTCACAACAACGTAGCAAGCTCGAAGGGAAAGAACGTGGGAAGGGGACGAGGAAATTTGCAAGGACTGCTCCTCAAGGTGTGTTCTCCAAAATCGTTGTTTATTCCAGTATTTTAGCAGTAGCGATGGATTCGTCACTGTCATGATTTCCTGTAGTATTTGCTGCGGAGCCACTGACGTGCATAGAACAAAAGCCTCATGATTTTCCTTAAGATGGATTGATTGACGAAAAGCTCTCTAACTCCCTTTTAGTCCAGACGATCAATGTGGCCAGACTTTTCAGCTTGCATAGTAATACGATTTTCTCTGTCGGGGGACTGGACTCTGTTGCGTTGAGTGAGTGTGGAGGCCGCCAAAAGTTTTCAGAAACAGCACTGTTTTCACGCCTGAAGGAGCGCCATTTCCTTCTTCAAAGTTGGAGTCCTGGGAATACAAGTATTAAATCACATGCATCACTAGAAGACTTCCACTGCTTGGCGTAATTAACTATATGAGTACAACTGTTGCGTGCTCCGCAAAGGAGCAGTTTATATGAACTGGGGATAATTTTCTTTTTTTTTGTGGAAAAAAAGTTGAGGAAGAAAGGGGAATGGAATCAACCACAAAAAATAATTAAATGGTGACAATGAAGAAGAAGAGAAGGAAAAGCTCGCGGGCTCTCTAGATCTTTTTAGCAGCAGTCTCTCATTAACTACAAAGCTGGTAAGTTTTTTCACTTGTACACGATATTCCTCGAAATCACTTTAGTTTTTCTTGTTCATCCATGAAATACACTTGCCTAACAGGAAATTACTCTCATGTGCTGGACGTTAGAGGAGGAAGCTTTCATACATACAACTAGTTGTTCGCTTGTGTCGACTCCACTGCCTTCTTTTGTCTAAATTCTGGAGAAGTGAGAAAAGCTCTCTATATGACATTCCAAAACATTTCACTTTACATGTCTCTGTCCCAACCACGTATGTTTAAGCTTTTTTTCCTAAATAAAAGGAGTATATAAAAATAAATTGCCACTGCAGGAATTCAGCTCTGAAGTTGGAAAGCTTAATAAATCCTTTTCCTGATGGATTTATACAATATTATGTATTCTGTTACATAAAACTGGGTTTAAATGTTTCAGAAAAAAAGCTTACAGTATCCTTTGTCGCACTTTCACCAGAGAATATGAAAAGTACAGTCTAAAATTGTCACGGAACTGCACGCTTTTTAATTATTGCTTCTGTTTCTTCTAGGATGAAAGATGGTAACGATTACAGTTTATCATCGGCTTGTTTTTTATTTCATGAAATTCATGGCGAGAGAGACTCCATTCCCTAGCTCACCACGCTTTACGACTGAAATGGCAACTGAAAGGGTGACTTAGCAATTCAAAGCGATTTAGCCACATTTTCATGATGCCTTTGCGAACAATGTTGTGCTGTGGAGTGAGTGAGGAGCCAGCAGCAGCAGCCGCACATACTCATCAGTCACTTCTTCTACCTACCAACTATCATCATCATGGATATTATTATTGCATGCAAGCAGTAGACTGACTGAGGGAAGGCAGCTTGGTTAAACATAATATAGTGAAGGTGCACAATAGTACGCAAGAGTTAGATTAATATGTGCGAAGCGCCAGATGCATCCTCAACAATATCCACATCATTACGACGGGTAAACGTGGTCTTCCCCTTCCAACCATTTTTTCCTTTTTTTTTACTCAAGATGCTCATTATCGTCAGAAAGCTAAGCTAAGCTAGCTAGCTACAGCAAAGATGATGTGGATGCACCTCATCTTCTCAGAACTCTGCTGTGGAGGAATAATGTAAGCACGTGAATGTCTGAGAGCACGCTCAGAGTTAGAAAAATTGTTCCCAGTACTGAATAAAATTGCAAAGCTCACGTACGACACGAGTCGTCGAGGAAGAAACCGCGCTGAGGAGCCTACCGTAAATTTGCGAACGAATAAATAGTACATTACGCACATACATGGTGGTCAATTCCTTTGTGTAAAATTGCATTGAATTGTCTGAAAGAAATTAAATGTTTATCCCGTCTCTTGCATCTGACTCGTCTGGCCATTGTCTTAAAGATAAAAAAAGGCTCGTATACTGACAATCTTGTTGATAATGATCATGATCATGGTGACGTGAAGATGGGTCGCTAGTTTGTAGTTCAAAATTTGGTGCATATTATAATGCTGTAAAGGCTTGCTAAATACTCATTTTATATTTAGATGTAGGTGTAAGTACAATTTTTTAAAAAATTTATGTCATGTCAAGAACGAAAAAAAGACCTTGTATTTTTAATGAAACATTAATATTCTCACAGGTGGACCTAGGCAAATAGATCTAAATAATAATGAAATAATGGAAGTAGGTATTTAATACCCAATTTGCCAAAAAAAGACAACCCTACATGCAAGCCTATGTTCAATTGTCCTTTCGGATTATTTAGCATAGAACATCTATGTAGTGGAATGTTCATTGTAATGAATACAGACTCGCGCGGATTATTTAAAAGAAATTTTAAAATAACTACTTTTAGCGGCAATTTAAACAAATTTCATTTACAGGTTTTGAAAAGTAAATTTTCGGTTACAACCAGCTCCGCCGGGGTTAAAATTACGATGAAATTTGAGGACAAAGTGGGAGAAATATTCATCTCTGCTTCAGGATATTGAGGATGCTCGTAAATAAAAAAGTAGCTGAGCAACTGTCCGAGCAAAAAAATATGATAGGTTAGGAAAAAGGCGCCTTGCAGGTATGTATTCGCTTGAACAGAGATTTGAGCCGCAATTCAGCATGATCCTCATCGATATATCATTATTATTTTCAAATTCTCAGGGAAATTAACAAACTGTCAAATTCTTAGACGAAGCTCAAGAAAAATTGCCTGGGAAAACCATAGCTCATTGTCATTATTATTAGTACTTTTTTGTGCCACGATGAGAGCTAACTTCATTCATCCTGAGATATGATCATCAGTCAGCCAGACAAGGCCAAACAGATCATTTGTAACCGCGACGGATCCCCAATACAAATTAAGTTTGGTGAGAGATCAACAAAGCTTTAAACAAAAGACTAGGCTTCGATTTCCTTCATTCATGGTCATAAAATCTAAAATAAAGTGAAGAGTTCAAATATTTTTGATAAGCATGATTTTAAGGTAGTCCTTTTCCTACTACAACTTTTACTGTCCATTGGTGTCTAGTTTAACAAATCCTGGCTGTATGTTTGATTAGTTTATCTTTATTTACTTATTGTTTATAAACTGAAGTTAACAGAAAAAACTTTTCTTGCACATCTCAACAAATCGTTTTCCTCTACTACAACTTTT